>PVJO010005126.1:0-101785 GCA_004026905.1 Hystrix cristata | reverse complement strand
AAGTGGCTGGCAGCATCCCTGGCCTCTACCCATCAGAGGCCAGTGGCAACCCCTCCTTCAATCATGATAACTGAAAACATGCCCTGACCAGCGAAGTATCTCCTGGTGGAGAACCACTGAGCTAAAGAATAAAAATTCAAATTGAAACTTAATGAAATAGATAGGAAAGCTCAATCATTTGACCTATATATGTGAAAAATTAATTTATGAGAAGGTAGTGTCATGGAGCCATGAATAAGGAAAATAATTACATTTGCAATTATCAATTTTAAAAGATTTTCATATAACTTTTAATATTATGCATTCGAATTAATGTTATGAGGCTGGGGATTTAGCTCAGTGGTAGAGTGCTTGCCTGTCAAGCGCAAGGCCCTGAGTTTGATCCCCAGAACCAAAACAAACAAAACAAAACAACAACAAAAAAAACCCAACTCGATGTTATGTGTAGAATTAAATATAAGAAATTATAATCATTAAAAAGAACTAACAGAAAATAAGTTTAACTGTCTGATCCTTCAGATGGCGTTCATCGAAAGAAACAAGATTCTAGCAGATAGAAAAATAACAAAAATAACATAGTTAAAGTGGAAAGTTGTAGACAAGGAAAATCTTTGAATATGTTATAACATATTTAGGGTATACAAGAGAAGTTTTTCAGTAAATGGCTGGATAATAAATACTTTAGGCTTTGTAGATGGGGTAAGCTTTGTGGGCATGTACCTGTACTGTATCTAGTTTAAAGCTGTGCTGGCACCCTACTGAAATTCTTAATACATTTTTAAAAAGAGCTCCATGTTTTCAGTTTTTATTGGAGCTTGCACATTATGTGTTTGGTTCTATTTGTTGGTCATACAGTCTCTGAACCAGCCACTCTGCAATTATAATACAAAAGCAGCCAGAGAAAATGATTAATGAATGAGTATAGTTGTCTTCCACTAAAACTTAGTGTAAGTCATATATGGGTTCCCCTTTTTCTACAACCTCACCAGATGACTTTTTGATAATCACCATTTTAACTGAGATGCTTTGGTATCTCCTGCTGGCTTTTGTTTGCATATCCCTGATGGTTACTGAGGCTTTATTTCATGTTTCTGTTGGCTATTTGTATGCCTTCTTTTGATAAATGTGTTTTCAGATATTAAACCCATTTTTTATTGGATGCTTTTTGCTAGCGAGCTGAGTTCCTGATGTTAAGTGAAATAAGTCAGCCACAGAAAGAGTATCCAATCCTACTGATACACGACACAGTATATTAACCATCATTATTCTCTAATGATTTTGTTATGAAATTTTGGGGTTTTTCATAGAAGAATAGTTTTTATATTTTCCTTATTAATATCTACTTGTTTTACATTAAAATAAAAAAAAGAATTGAGAGTAGAATAATGGTTACCGAAGACTGAGGACAGTAGGGAAGAGGAGACACTAGGTGAGGAGAGGAGGATCCGCTGATACACCAATATGGTCCATCAGGAGGAGTAAGTTCTGGAGTTCTGCAGTAGAGGAGGGTGAATACCTGCTCTACTACACCTCAAAATAGCTAGGAAAGGGGATTTCGAATATCCTTAACATGAAGTATAAGGTAATGTATACGCTAATTACCTTGAGTATCCAATGTACACACAAATCAAAATATCACATTGTATCCCCTAAATATGTACAAATATTACACATTGATCAAAATAAAACTAATTAAAAATAGGCAGTAGGCCAGATTTGGCTTATGGGCCATAGTTTGCTGACCCCTTGTCTCTAACTGTACCAAAATGTTTATTAAAATTGATTAAAAGAACCACACTTTCACAAATTGTTCAACTCGATAATTTTGAAGAAATACCTATTAACAAAAGACACCTATTGAATTAGTACAAACTTAAAATATTGACGAACTTTCAGACAGATGAAGTTATGTTACGCCTAGCAGCCTTTAGAAACATTTACTCCAAGCATAACTTGAAAGACTTTTTGAAAAACATACTTGAGAAAGCATAAAAAGGAACCTACACATTGACTCAGTAACTTCACTTTGAGAAATTTATCCCCAGAAATCAGTTGAGATTAGAAACTACCTGAATGAAGATTTTCACTAGCTATTTATTTTTAAAAGATGAAAAACCGAAAACCATATAAAAATGCTACAGTGGAAGCATTCTCAATCAGGTATAATGTATTAGTTTTCTGAAAGAATATATCAGTAAAAATGATCCACCTTGTGAACATCCTGTAACAACTTGGAAAGTGTTTTTTAATATTCTGTTAAGTAAAAATAACAATAAGGTCTGTCAATGCTATGTTTGCAAAAAGGTAAAAATTATTGTGCGTAGAGATAAACACTCAAAGGAATCAGGGACAAGAACTGAAATACAGTCTGAATTTCAGCTCCGGCATCAGTCGAGTCCTGAGCTAGACAACTGGCTGTGCCCTGTTTTCAGGCACCATTGACCATGACCCCAGGCAAGTCAGTTCCCCCTCTAGGACTCAGTTTCTTTTCCTACAAAATAGGTGTAAATAACATGTGTATTAGTCAGTGATTGCAAGAGAATAGGTTTAATACAGAACACGTAAATTTACAGGATTATTTTATAATACCCAAAAGGTCAAATGCAGAAGAGTGCGAGAGATCAGTGCATGTGCTAGAGACCCAGAGAATCCAGCTGAGGGCCTGGATCCCACAGCAATGTCCCCCAAGCCCAGACGGAAGCCTAGAGCCCACAGCAATGTCTCATGCACGTCTGTATCAAGCATTTGCATCGGAACGGCCCAAGGGCCAGTGGTGGAAGCTAGAAGGTCTGCACCGGCAGGGTAAAGGATCTGTGCCAGAAGGCTGAGGGATCCGCACGGGAGCCAGGAAGCAACACTCAAGACAAGGGCGAACACCAGAGCTCCCTGGAAGAGAACAGCAGCCATCCCCTGTGACAGCGAGGGCCCCAGCTCCCTCTCCAATGAGAACAGCCAAGTTTGTATCAGGAAAACCAGCAGCAACAAAATTTCTGGGAAATCAGCAGCATGCAACCTTCCCCTCCTGTTCTCCTTTCATACCATTCGGGCAACAATCCACAACAATCCACGCCCAGAACCACGCTGACTCAGCTCACCTGGGTGTCCCTGGTCAAGCTGACCATTAATTAATCCAGCACAATTATAAAGTATTACCTGTCTCATACGGATGAAATGAGATATAAAGGAAAACATATTGTATGGCGTAGCACAGTGCTTTCAAATGTTAGCTGATGTTATTACTTTATTATTATTACTATTTTTATTACCAAAGCATAGAGAATCAAAAGAGTTTGTTTCATTTTTACTTCTGATGTTACTTGCGCAGTTAGAGAATCTTCTAACAGCTGTCTTTTAAAATGTAATGATTAAGATTAAAGCAATCTCAGCAGGTAGCGAATCAAAGCTATTAAACCAGGGATAATAAAAAGACTGTTTTAAAAATTTCACCAATAGAACAGAAAAGAGTTGCTGAAATGCTTTAAAATAAGCCGGTGGGGGCTGGGGATTTAGCTCAGTGATTAGAGTGCTTGCCTTGCAAGCACAAAGGCCTGAGTTCGATCCCCGGCACCACAAAGAAAAAAAAAAAAAATAAGCTGGTAAGCACAAGGCACAGAGACAATTAGAATGAGCGAAGGGAAGGCTAATGAGCGGTGATAATTAAAGCTGCCACCAGATACACATGCCCATGCACACTTACACACATCTCTGTGTCATTTAGGAAGGCTGATTAAGTCAGTGGAGGAGCAGAGAAAAGGGGAGTCATTAAACTGGGCCCATCACGAACATTCTCCTCCACCCATCTTATCCCCCACTGCAAAAGGGGAAGAGATGCCACATCTTTAAAACCAGAGATAGGTGGCCTCTGGGGGTGTCCAGAAAAGTCGTTTTAAGTAATTCTGTTCAAGGTCTGGGAGAGGGGAACATGATACTGAATTCACTCCCAGCTTTTGATGCCAAGAAGCTTCATAAGAAAAGCAACATTTAATGTCCAAATCTGGAAGGATTCTGCAAATTCATGATAATTAACATGGAAACTGTGGTGGACTTACTGTGGTCAACTTGAGCAGGAATACCCCAATGAACCAAATTATCATGGTTCAGGCATAGAAGATCCACCTGAAGATTATTGCTGACACAACATGAAGGAGAACGAGAGCAGAAGATAGGCGCTGGCTGTTCCCCAGGAGAAGCTCTGCTGTGGCTGGTTTCCCTGAAGGAACTCTGCTGTTCTCGTCATGGGAGCAGCTTGGGGCCTGCTGTCATTGGCGGTGGCTGCTATTCGCTTCAGGGGAGCTCTGGTCTTCACCTCTGCTGTGAGCATGTTATACTGGTTCCAGTACAGATTTCTTCAGCCTTTTAGTGCAGACATGGGGATGTACATTGGACAGTGCCGTGGGCTCCCAGCCCGCTATTGAATCTTTCAGGTCTCTGGTGCATAGGTAGATGTTCTGCACTCTTCCTGCATTTGGCTTGTGTGTGTGAATGTTGTAAATCTGTAAATGTCCTGTATTAAATCTGCTCTCTTGCAAACCATTGACTCTCGAAAAATAACTAATACAGAAGCAAAGCGCCAGAAAATGACTTATGGGACTCTCATAAGACTTTTACTCTCTGTTACATGTGGGACTATCTGTTATAGTGAACTAGGCTGTGTTGTTTGCTCACCATGCCATGGTGTGCAAACACTCTCAGGATGGAGACACATGTGTGTAAAGAGTATGAAGCCATATGTAACTTAGAGGAGGTCAGTAGCTGCTCAGTGGAATTAAGATTATCCCAGCTGGGAAGATGACATATGCTTGTAATCTCAGCACTCTGGGAGGCTGAGGTAGAAGGGTTGCAAACCTGAGCACAGCCTGAGCAATTTAGCAACTTACTGAGACCCAGTCTCAAAAAAAAAAGAGTTAGGGATGTTCAGTGCAGAGACTCTGGGTTTAATTTCTAGTACAGCAACAAACAAGCAAACAAAAACTGTGCTCACCTCACCATGTTTAAAGACGCAGGGGGCATCCAAGGCCAGTGACATACACTCATTCACTGTTTGCTGCCCTGCCATAAACTTGACTGAGTCGCAAGTTTGCACCTGACTGAGCTCTGTAGTCTCCACCTTCCTTCAGCGGGCCTCTCACCTTCGTCACTGACTCTGAAATCTACACATCAGAGGTAGAACTCTTGTAGCCCAGGCGGGGCACATGGAATGCCTCTGTTACTTCTTGCTATACTATCTTATGCGCTTGCTTGTTGTGCCCTACTCTTTATTTCCGCACAGTGTTGGGCAGGAATAATGCAGGCCCAGGCCCAATTTGAGTGTTCCACTGACATCAACAGGCATGTCTCCTGGATCTGGGTTTCTCCGTTTCGGCCAGAGTGACATATAGGACTGGAGAGTTCCTTGTGGTAGGGGTTACAGGGGCCATGCTTTGTATCAGAAGATGTACAGCAGCATCCCTGGCTTCTACCCACTGAACGCCAGGAACAGCTCTCCTTCAGCTGTGACAACCAGAATTGTCCCTGGACATTGCCAAATGTTTAGTGAGGAGCAATATTGACCCTGATATCTAGGCGGTACTTCTGTATGACATCTTAGTTATTTTTATGTTTAAGATGTAATTTAATTGAGCACAGTGCTTTACATATATTTTTTCATAATCCATTACCTAAACCGTAAGAGGGCTTTACTATTAACCCCCTTTTAGTAGTAAAGAAATTGAGGCTCTGTTTTCCAAATGTTACAAAGCTAATTAGTGGAATTAATAGAAAAGGAGCCAAACTGACCGGTTTGCGTAACTGAAAAATCCAGATGCACGCAGGATTCAGGCGTGGCTTGATCAGGCAGTGCAAAGACTGGCTAAGGGATTCCCTCCTTCATGACAACTCCGGATCTTTTTACTCCCCTTCTTAATTCTCAGGTTTTAGCTGGCGACACAACAGATCCAGACTTTCCCCTTAAGGTAGTAACTTTAGCTTCACATTCCACTGTCTATAAAAAAAAAGAGACACTCTTTTATGGTAGTTCCACAGCTACAATATGACCCTTTCTTCTTATGCCCCAGACTGTATTTCACTGGTTCGCATTGATTCACACGTCAAACTCTGAACCAATTATTGCAGCCAGCAGTTCGTGTATGTGATTGTCTCTAGCTCGTCCGGCCTCTACTGTGGAGCTACGTGTAGGACTAGGCCCTCTCAAATCACACAGTCAAAAATGAAGGAAAGTGGTTTCTCAAAGGAAGGTGGGTATATGGTCCCAGAAGATGGAGGAATGGGGCTGGGGGCTGAGGGAATAACACAGTCTGTCACCAGTTAACATTAACATGCTTCCTAGAGTTGGTGGTTTTAATGATTTAAAATACCTCTCTCCTCACTCAGACACTGAGACTTTTCCATGGGCACGTTTGTTTCCTGTGCTTGGCACTACTGAAAACCCCTTGAGAAGTGCCCGCATGCAATCTAGTGATCGGGAGACTAGAGTGGTGGACCAAGACCAATGGACCACCCATTTACTCCTTGGAGAGTCCTCACGGCTGACCGCTGTGGTATGGCCGGGGCCTCCCTAGATCCTGGGTCTCCCTCAAGGGCAAACCCAGCCTGGCAGCAGTGTAAGTAGCACAGCGGTTCATTTTTCAAGGGGAAAGGCCCTCGCTTTTTGTGAGTACTTGCTGTCTGCCATGGTAGGATACACCACATCTTTTTCCAACCACCTTGCGAATCAGGTATCAGTCCCGGCTTAAAGGTGAGAAAATGGAAGTTTAGAGAGGTGAAGTCACTTGCCAAAATCCTACTACCTGTAAGAAGCAGAGCTTGGACAAACTGATAGCTCTTCACTCCTAAGCCTGTGCTTTGGTCCCCAAAAGTAAATACCTTAGAAGAATATATATATACTGAGAATAGAGACTTTCTTAGAATCTATTATTTATCAAGTAATATATGCTCAGCAGTATTTGGATAACATAAAATGCAAAGCCCTTTCCCCTTTCCCCAGGTGTCAGTGAATGGGAGAGGGAATGAAAATAGAAAAGATAGCACCTTTGTGTGATGACAGCCTCCTCAGCCAGTCTAGAGGCTGCATGAAAGATCAGCATCAGTGTGTGACAGCAGCAGCCTGGCTGACTGTGGGGAAGGAAATTCTTCCGCAGGAGTGCAGTGCTTAACTTCTCTAGGTGATGGCACCAAGTCCCCAGAGAAATCAGCAGTTGCTGGGAGACTGAAGCAGCGCCTGAGAAATCAAGGTGCCCTGTGGTGTGGCAGTCTCAGTGTAACGAATCTCAGCTCTGCCCCCGGGTTAGTGTACCCAGGAGGATTCCTGACACGGAATGATGATGCGCCGACCCACAGCAGCGTGGGTTTTGCTAACATCTAAAGCTGATAGCTTTGAAAAGAACAAATAGAGTGATTGTTTGCTCATTTGTGGGCTACCTTTGAAAGTCAATGTAGCCATACCACTTCTGTGTACTCCTCACCTGATAGCATATTATGTAGATTTCTCTCAACTCTGGCAAAGAATATAGCTTTTGGCTATACCGGAATGCAGCAGCGACAACAAAACCCACCTCACTTGATCTTCTGTATACCTCCCATTGAAACCCATTTAACGAGGTGGTGCAACCTGTGAGTTAAGTTCCGCTGTTCATTCCTTTGCCTGTGATCCGTGATACACAGACAGGGTGAAACAAAAAAAAGCCCTTTCTCCACTGTGTTTCTCGGAGAATATGGACGGTTGCATATGATTTGGCTTGTTCTTCAGAGAGCTTAGAACAAGAGCCTTCAGATTAGGTTCTGCCGTAATCTTGTCATTTCTAAGAAAACGAATGGGACTGGAGATCATGATGTTAAGCAAAATAAGCAAGACTTATGCACACACATATCAGATGTTTTCCCCAATATGTGGAATGTAAAGTAAAAATACATACATATATAAAAATATGATATGAAAGTTGAGGGAGACTATTATGGGACAAAATAAAGGGAGTTAGAGGGAAGGGGAAGAGGAGTGTATGGGAGAGTAATAGAGGGGAAAAATAGGATCAAAATATGTTATATGCATGTATAAAAATGCCACAACGAAACCTAATATATTACAAAAGTGATACACACTAATAAAATAAATGTATTAGGCTCTGCGGAAGAATATGAGAAATTTATGCTGTATTCTGAGATAACTTGAGCTCTCCTGGGAAGTGATAAAATGACAATTCTAGTATAAAATAAAATACCCAGTCAGTTTAACTGTGTCAACTTGGGGAAAATTACTTGTGAATATATACACATGAAATATATGCATATATTAGCGTATATAAACAAGCCAGTACTTCGTCATTGTAGGTAACATGGTTTCTAGGCTGTATTCTAAAGTTTTAAAAAATATTTTAACAAGTTATATAACAAGGTGACCTCCCTGCCCGAGCTCCTCTCCTAGTCCTATTAGTGATGCCTTGTAACCTGCAGTTTGGTATCTGGGTCGAAATCTCCCACATCATTGTAAAGATGAAGTAACAAACCCTCTAACCTCCCTACAAGAGCTACTGTGAACAATAAATAAGATTCCCCTGCACACTAGCCCCTGGTAATGGACGATGTGAGGAGCGGAAACAGACGGAAAGATTCTGAAGAAAGGATTTTCTCCACAAATCTTGGGGTTGAAGGTCTTCATTTCAGTTGATGGCTACACTTTAATAGTGGTTAAAAATGTTCTGTCAGGAAATGGCGAAGATTTCAGGGTCATCACCAAGAAGATATGCTCTACCGTTCCATTCTAAACATTCACTTAAGTTCATGGTGAGGAACATAATTAAAAGCTTCCATTTTGATGGTTTTAAATTGATTTCTTTTCTCACTGAAACCAAAGTTACTGATGCCCAGGCTTCTGGCATTGAGTCTGCAATGGAGCATTTTACTTCTTCATTATAAAGAGAATGTCCTGACGGGAGTCTCACTTGGGAAAGAAAACGCTCTGTGGGCTGTTGCCAAAGCGCCCATGAAGGTCTAGGGTCTGTGCACTGAGTTTGGGGACAGAGTGGAAGGAATTGCAGGTCCAAAACATCTGTATTAGCATGTCCAGCTCAAATACACACCTATTCAGGAATCTGCCATTTGTAGTCACTTAAGGAATGAATTTTACCAGCACTTCTTCCTTAAGTGGGAAAAATCATTAAATTAATTTCTTTAAAGCTTATGACATTTTTAATGTTTCTTATGGGCTGTTTGTGGGCTGAAATATTGTCACTGCTCGCACCTCAGCTTCCCTAAAGTAGAAGGCGCCACCGGTGGGTTTCTTGAGGGCCGCACCTCACCCAGCTTTGTAGAGATTCTTGACTCATGCCAGTTCCACACAGCTCACCCAAAGCGATGGCCAGGCCAGTACCACTCAAGGATTTTCCCATAGACTCATTTCTGCAACTTCTCAGCCCTGTCGTAAAAATTCCCTGTGCAGCTAATCATGGAAAAAAGAGCACACAGTGAAAATGGCTGGAAATGGTGGGTGACAGAAGGGCCCACAGCAGTCAGTGAGAGCGAGGCGCTTGGAAGGAGCACACTGCTTGCCTACTGGGTGCACACTAGAGATGTCATATACCTGCAGTTAGTACTGCTTCCTCCTTGTCCCCTGTACCTGTCTAGCCAAACAATACAACTTGAAAGCATCAAATACTGGAGATGATGTTTTGATGATTATCATGCAGCTCTGTAAACATGATAGATTCTTTCCTCTTATGTTCAACCAGCTGCCAGTGTCGGGGCTTGAAGAACCTTTAAGATCAACTGATTTTACTTGCTTTGCATCTGGAGAAACTGAGGCCCAAAGAGATTGAAGCTACTTGTCCTAGAGCACACACTAAGTTTAGTTAGAGAAGTAAAAACTGACCTCATGTCTCTCTCCTAACTTCCAATTCACAGACCCAAAGAGCGCGTGGCTTGTTTCCATCTCCTTAGAATTTCTGACTTCACCCTCTAGCATGGTGGCTTAGCAGCTCTTTCACTAACGTTTATGCCCCTCACTGTGTTGACATTAGGAAGGCTGGAGAGCTGGGAAGAAGGGACGATTGAGGGCCAGGAACAGAAGGAGCCCATTGCCCAAAACTAGAAAAGAGAAACCAAATGACTGGGTTTTGTCAATTAATGGGGGCTTATGTCCCCCTGAGTGGCAGATCTGTGAGGTGGCAAGAACCCAAAGGTGGTGAGCACATGGGTGCTGAGAAGGCTGGACCTCGGGCCCTGGGGCTCCTGCCTCCAGGAAAGAGGCCTGCACTCTAGTTGTAGGCTGGAAGCAGCGCAGCTGCCAGAACTTGAAGAAACTCCTTGGACTTCACGCGGAGGGCTGCAGAACTAACCACACAGACTTTGCCGCACCCGGCCCTATGAGGGAGTCCTAATGATTACCACTGAGAGTACAGCCCTGTGGCCCAAAGAGATGGCAGCTGAACTGCGGGTATAAGTTGACTTCAAAAAAAGAAGTGGAATTTTTTTAAACACCTTGTATTATATGTAAGATTTACACCTATTCCCTCTGTATCAGAAAATTATCATAAAGCATTCATAGGGATTATATTTGCCTCAATAACAGAAACCTATTAGCACTTTTTAAGTGTCTAACAAGACCCAGCTTCACAACTCATGATCTGCCCTGGATGATGTTGGTTTGTGATGAGGTGTTTTTTCTGTTTTCTGACTCTTCTCCTGCACAGATGGATACCCTGTCTCTGGAATACTGCTGAATCTTGTGAATGTATCCCTTGACCCTCTGCCTTGTTAGTCTTTGTGATAAAACTCTTTCCCTTGCCAGACTTGGATCTCATTAAGAGCAATCTGGGCCTTTTGCTGAGTGTATGCCCAGGAACAGTGGCATGAGGGAACGACATGTAAATCCATATACCAAGCTGAGACTTTTCCATAATATTTGCTTCAGAAGAGGTTCCAGCTAATCTTGTAGGTCAACAGCTTTGTATAATTTCATAAGGAGTTTAAACAACCACCACATCCAAACCTGTGTACTATTTCTTGGACCTGATGAAAACAAGAACTCAAAGTGATTTTTTAGTAGATGAAAGATTTCTAGCCTTTCCTTTTTGTTTCTACTTTCACCTTCAACTCAGGTCAATTCAGTAAACTCAAGGTGAGCATTCAGTGCTTTTGAGGAGCTTTGCTATGTGTTGTGAGGAAACACATACTCTATCACGGAGCTCCTAGCCTTTTGGGAAGACCCAGCAGACCCAATATAGATTAAAAAAAAAAAAAGTGGCAAATACCTTTACCTATAAGCTCACCATAAGTTACCCTTCCGGGCCTAATAGAAGTCTACCTGACAAGATCTGGTACCCATGTCAGTGCACAGTGCGGGGTGCAGTGGTGCAAACACTGGATTTTGAAAGCAAGGAATTACATTCAGCTCCCATGTTTGAATCTTAGTTTCTTCAATTCCTTGATCTACTAGGGTTCTGATAATCACCTCACAGGGCTGAGGGGGTAAAAATATATCATACCTAAATGTGTGGTGTAAACACGAAAGTGTTCTTAAAATTTTTTTAAGTCACTATCAATGAAAGAATAAATATATAAAATAAATAATATGGAATTAAGCATAAAGGAAGGAAAATAAAGAAATAATGTAAAGTCCATTGAATTAATAAATGTAAATACAAAAAGAGAGAAGTTGAACAGAAATGGATATTGAAATTGATAGCGAATCCAGTGGAACTATACTGGGGGAAATGAGCTTGTTTAAACGTAGAACCTCTTCAGCTCAACATAAATGCTGGAAAGAAAAAAGCACATATTCTAAGAGTAAAATAGTAAATTCAGTGTAAAAGTAGAAGGTGATTAGACAAGGTAGTGGCTGAATTTGGGGGAGAGTGGGTTGACTGGAGAGGAACAATAGGAAGTTATGGATACTCACAGGAGAGAAATACAAAATAAGTCAACTGAAATAATCAAATGGAGTGACCACACTAAGTCACTCTATTATTTACCTGGGAATCTATATAAAATGCTTTGAGCTGCAGTTCCCACAGAAATTCTTCTGACCAAAATGGGTATTTCTAAAGCCTACCTTGGCAAAACCAGCCAGTTCTAAACAGAGAAGGAAAAAATTGTTAGGTCTGCCTCCAAAATTTCTTACTTGTTGTTAGATGCCATAAAGAATGATAAGCTCGAGATATTTCTAGGTAAATGGATGCATCTTGAGACCATGCTCTTAAGTGAAATAAATTGGATACACATGTTTAAATACCAATTTTTTCTCTGGTGTGAGAAACTGAAAGTGTAAATACAGACTAAAATATATTATATTGGGAAAGGGAAGAAAGTGTTCAGATGGGAAGGGGAACAAGGGACAAGGCTCACATGTTAGCACGCTCATTGTTTTGAATTTCTCTGAATTGGCTACATCTGCAAGGTCCTGAAAACAGAAACAGAAGCAGGTTCTCTGAAATACACTGCAGACGATGTGGGAACACTGATTAGCTCTTCCATGAGACTATAAAAGCTTTAGACATTAAAATTTATGTTATTTTTTCCATTTGTAAAACAAAGGCACATAAAATGCAGAAAAAAAAGAGAAGAAAAGTCCTCCAGGGTTCAGATCTTTAAAGCAATCTATGTCTAATAATTTGGTGTGTTTCTTTCTAGCTTTTCGGTGCATATTTTATTTCACAGTTGGGATGATGCTGTCTGTGGATTCTTTTACTTCTCTGTGTAATAAAAAGGGTATTTAAGAATACTTTTCTTTAAAATTGCATAATTCTAAGATATTGTTCATTTGAAAGCTTTCATCTCTGAATTTCTACAATAAGATCTTAAGGTCATTAGCAGAAATAAAATTCAATGTTGAAACGAACCATAAATTTAGAGAACCTGTTTGGAGGGTCACAGCCAGCAAAGTCAGCAGATTATAGAGCCTCTCCAATTTCTGCCCCCTGCCAAGCGGCTGGAGTGGAGAGGCAATTTCACTAGTGCTTTCTGACTTTAATTAATGTTTAATACTCGGCAGCAAAAGTGCGCTTCCTCTTGTACGTTCTCATTAAGTTCCCTCTGAGTCAGTTAACAGTCTGTTTATAAAGATGTGGATATTTTCTCTAATTACTGTAATTTTGACTACTGCTGTAAAAATCACTGCTCCATGTCACACTGTCAGAGACAGCATTACGGATGCATACAGACTTCTCTCTCTCCGGGAACCAATCCAGTTATCTCTGGAAATTAACAGTAGTAAAAGGTTTAAGGAAGTGAAGGAAAAGTCAGATATATCATACCACCTCTCAGGCCATTCCAGAAGAAAGCCAGGATGCATTTATCAGGATGCTGAAATGCGGTCTGTTTAAACATTAAGGATTTTGATACACAGTTCTATTACTTATAATAAATTTCATTATTGTCAAATCCAGTTCTGCAAAATGAGTGAGCTGAGATAACAGGTGCTCAGAGAACCGCATTCGTGCTTGGTGTTTCCGATCATGTGAAGAGAGGCCCATGGGAGCGTAAGCCCTCACCTCTTTCCACATTGGGTCGCCCTCTGGGATGGACTCAGTTATGTGATGGGCAAATTTGAAAGAAGAACTGGCCATGCATGGCTCAGCTTTTTCCCTCATCTTGGGAGCCGTGTACTGCAGGAAACATGTTTTCTACTCTGCTCCATCTCTGTAGGGAACAGCTGTGGTTTTTCTAGCACAGTCCACAACCAAGGAGGTCAGACTACCTGCCCAGTTCTGTGGTTCAGAACTGGAATGTTCATTTGAGCCACATCCTCTAACCAAGAACTGAAGGACTATTTGGATATCTTATTTAATCTCTCTCTCTCTCTCTCTCTCTGCGCGCCTCAATTCAGAACACTTGGTGGGTGAAAATATGTGTTGTTTACTAGCTCTCTAATATGTCAACACCACCCAGCTCAAAGATTGGTAATTCAAAACATAACAAAGCAAAAATGTCACAATGTTTAAGAGTGTTTTTAAAGAGTTTTTGTTTATTTTGTTTCTTAATTAGTTGCTTTCTGTTCTGAATGTTCACATTTTCACATATTCTTCTATACCCTCTGCCTTTTAGTGTTGAGTTCTGGATCAACTGAATAAGAGGAGAGGTGCGGAAGAGACCTAGTTACTCTTCATGTGTTGATTTATTCATTTATCATATTAGGAAATATTTTCCATACTTTGCTGAGACTTGGTGAGGTTAAGTGTTTCATTTTAGTTCACACAGCTGGTTAGCAGTACAGCAGGGATTCGGCCTGCCTAGCTCCAAAGCCAGAGTTTTTCCTACAGGAAAATGTTCATTGCATTTCCACCCACAGCTCCTGCCCTGGGTGGGACCCTGTCCTTTCACTGCTTCAACCATTGGAAGAAGGCAAGGAGGGAGTAAAGAACAGAAAATGGTTCCCTCATAACGAACACAATGTTGGGAAAAGACAGAGGTTTATCTAGGAGCCGTCTAATAGCCTGAGATCTCCTGGCCTAAATTAGAATATATACTACCAGGGATTGAACATGGGGCCTTTGCACTGAGCTACATCCCAGCCCTTTTTATTTTTCATTTTGAGACAGATTTCTTAATGTCCCCAAACAGGTTATGAAATAGGGATTTAACAAAATTTATTATTGCAAGTGTCTAATTTTCCTAAGCACTTACAAAAAAAGAAAACTTCAAGTGATTGCACATTGCTTTTTAAAATATCATATTTGATTGTGACTGATTATTTGGTGTTATCAAGTCACTTTTAAATCGAAAAACAATTATGACCTTTTTCTTCACATTTGTTCAGTTGCTTTGAAAATGTTGCTATAAAAGTCAAATTTATTGGGTTCGTTATCAGGAAATTCTTATCCTTGAGAAGGTAGTTATTTTTATCGCCACAATAAGAAAGCCCGTATTTTAGGAAAACCTCCAGGTAACCTCGGTTTTTTTAGTGAATGTTGTTCACTGTTGATATACTGGCCACAAATAGAATAGTGTTATTTTCCTTTGTGTTATTGTAGGCAGCATCAGGGAGAGTGCCCAGATTATTCCAATTCATAGTGACTTACAGGCTTCTGTATTTCCCTCATTATTTTCTTTCTATGTTTCTCCTTTTTTAATTTTTGTGCTTCAAACTTTCTAATTCTGATCATCACGCCATGTGCCCTAGTTAAAAGTAGAAACTTCAAAGCATCATACTTTCAAAGGTATATAGAAAGATCACACACATATACACATTTCAGCACTTTGATGTTTGCTGGAGCAAATTGTTGCAGGAAAAGAGGCCTCAGTGTAGCCACATCTAGATAAGCAGGGTACAGTGAGCGAGAGGAAGTTGAAGAGGTTTGTGTGGGGTCAGTCTGCTCTCTGTTTTTTTTTTTTTTTTTTTTTTCTCTTTTCTTATATAAGGTCTTTGGAAGTAAACAGCTGGCTCTTCAGAGGCTTTCAGTGGGTGCCTCGGAGACTCAGTGAGAACCCAGACAGCTGTTTTGACGGACCTGTGGCCTCGGACATGCCGGTTCCCACTGAGGACCTGCTAACATAGGAGGGCTACATTTTCCTGCCCCTAAAAATGTTCTGCGTGAAGAGTTTTCTTCAGCCCAAGTAAATAACTTTATCTTCTTCTACTCCATTTTTTAAACAGCTGAAGAAATTGAGGTTATAGAGTAACTAATTTGCCTAAAGTCATAAAATCTATTGAGTAGCATTTGACCCTAGAATTTGGTCAAATTATAAATCTGTGTTCTTTGTACTCCTCAAGGCTCCTTCAGGTGTTGAAATAGTCTTGGGCCTACTTACTTCCCTAGTTGTTTGGATGTTAACCTGGATCTCTGGCATCGTGGCAAGATTAGGATTATACCCTATTGCTACTTCCTTCTTAGGAGATCTTGAACAAATTCTTTTTCCTCTATAGGTCTCAGTTAGCTCAATCTATAAAATGGGTACAAGGGCACCCACCCTTATAGAGTAGTCATAAAGAAAATGTCCAGTTGTCCATAGAAACTTCAAGATTTCTCTTTGCCGCATTTATTTTTCTATTGGATTGATTTACTCCAGCTGAAATAAATACATGTCCTGCCCTGAACAGCTTTCTTACCTGATCCACCTCCACCCGTTCAGAGCAGCATCTGAGCATTTAGAATCTACCTGTACCACATGCATATGAGTAATCTTTCCAAACAGACAAAAGTAGCTTTCAGAGCACACTTGGATTCAGCCCAGAATCTTTCTCTAAACTGAAATGTAACTGCAACTCAAACAGATATTTTCTTTACAACAGATGGCTACGCTTAATTCTGTTTACTACTATGACACACTTCTCTAAACATAGCTACGCCACAATGAATGCAGGTGTGATTTTAGGGCCTTCTTCATTTATCTTTGAAAGTATAATGATTAAAATATTATTTTAACTGGGAAAAACGGAATAATGGCTTTTTTGAAATAAGGTTGGAATGATCAACAAAATAAAACAAAAAGAAAAGAAAAGAAGTACAGCGGGAGGGTTGATGGTGGGAGAGATCTCACCGTGTGCCTGGGACTCTGCCAGAACAAACAGACGTGGATCTTCCACTCTGTGGATTCCAAAGCTGCAGACTTCCCTTTTCCCTCTTCCTTTCATGACCGGTGACTCTGTCTGCCTGGGTGCAAGGGGGAGAAACAGACCAGCACTTGTTGCCCGGGAGAGTTTCTAACAGAGAGAACTGTTTCATCCCTCTCGCATCGCAGTTGAATGGGAGCTATAGACACCAGTGATGCTTATCCACCACACGCAAATTCAGCTCTATTTTGTGCGATTCCTGGGACTGGAAATGCTGAATTTGCAGCTGCTCTCATATTAGCCTCTCTCGAAAAAAATTTTTAAAGCCTCTAGCATCTTTCATTTATCTTGGAAAAACCAAATATGTACATGCTGTGCTTTCATTTCCTAAAATTCCATTTAGAACAGATGACATTTCTATGCAGATTTTTAAAAGAAAAATAAGTCCCTATCTGCTTTGGTTTGTTGACCATTTTAAAGTGCTCACAGTTACCAAGAGCACTTGGTCTCTGGGTGGAATTCTCTTGCCAATGGAGCTCCAGTGCCCCCTGTTGATAAATTTCCCAAAATTCTCCTTAGGAAATGGGATCATCAACCCCTCATAAGAGGCACAGCATTCACCAGCCTCCTCTGAAAAAGACGTGCACTTCTCAGGTCATCTTAGTCTGCCTGATTAGCCTCTCATTACTGTAATTCCCCCTATTAGTCTGTACTAAAGCAATAACGAAGTTATTTCATGCTTGGCTGGCTTTATTAGAAAAACAATTTTAAAGGTATCAGCTGAGCTTTGTACCTGATAAAATGAGAACTAGAGCTAACATTTGATTATGCTTATATAGTTCCTGTTACATTATATTTATATTTAAGGGAAGAAAGTCCCTCAGAATCCCTTTGTATTTGCTTCCTGTTTCTTCAAGTATTTATACAATTTCTGGTAGAGAAGCTTTAAAGAATTACTTGAATTACCTCTAATCCGGTAAGTGACTGCCAGGACCGTGCTTGGTTTCCTGTAGCAGTAGAGACGACACCATGGACCATAAGCGACCCATTTTGAACAACTCTCCAAAAATTTGGGCGATTTTTTTTTTCTTTCCTACTTCCAAACACTGGGCTCATTTCTACCTTTTGGCTGCTATAACAGCATTTGCTGTAACACTTCTAATTCCTCTTAATTCTCCAAATATTTCAGCAGAGGAATCATGCGCTTCTCTTGGCCTTCCTTACTTCCCTGAAGAGTAATGTCAATTGTCAGAGGAAGGTCAAGTCTTTCCATAAATGTGAGACCAAAGGGCAGAGTGCCAGTGGGTTATTAAATTCTTCTTTTAAAGTGATGAACTAATTGCTGGTTCTGTCTCTCTGTCCCTCACACACACATTCTCTCTCTTCCTAGTGACCACAATGACTTTAAAAGTGGCCATCTTTGAGCTTTCTAAAGGAAACAAAAGACATAGCTTCTGGAATTATGTGATGTGAACATTCTCCAAAAGATACAATCTGAGGACGCCTTCCGAAAGGGCTGGAAATGGTTATTTGCCTCCCTGCTTAGTCCACATGTTCTTCAGCAGGCAGCTTCAGATGAAGATTTCTGATGGAGCTGAGAATTAGCGAACTTGGACTGAGGGTTTTTTTTTTTTTTTAAAGTAAGTGTCTTACAAGGTACTTATCCTTGTAAGGAATTTATTCTATTGAGAGTTCAATTGCGTCTCTTCAGGCACATGCAAATCAAATCTTGGTGCCTTCCGTATAACTCACTCATTCTCTCGTTTAATTTGCAGTCCTAGTTTTGTGAAATACCTAAGCAGCCAGTGATGAAGTTCGTTGTCGTGTTTTACTTCAACAATCATAAAGCACATACTGGTCTATGCCATTAGTAACTACAACCAGTACTAAGTCACATTAGCATTGATGAGCTTTGTCTGCAAGCTAAAGCAAGTTAGAAGTTGCTCCTTGCTATTGTAAGTTTCTTAAGATGCTCAAAGATTGTTGGATGTGTTCTGTTCTCTGAGAGGCAGATGCTGACATGGAATGGGCATGTAGCGTGTTTACTGGGGACTAACACTTGTGAAAAGGGGAGGAGGCTCTGTTGGGAGGGTAGAAATGTTAGCCCATGATGCAGACACCCCAGATGGGAGCTCTAGAGAAAAGATTGCTTATTCTCTTTGTACAGAAGCGGCTAAACCTCTGCACGCCATCCAGTTTAGCCAGTGACGGGAGATGCTCCACCAGTGTGGCTTTGGCGCCCGCTGTCTTAGTCGTTGGCTGAGGATTTAGCTGAAAAGAGCAAGCTCATAGTTTAGGGTTGAGCTGTTAGACCCCGAAGGCACTAACAACTAAAGACTAACAACTAGCCACATTCTTTGCAGTTTGGAAGCATGCTCTTTCTTAAAGGTAGAGCTGAGCAGTGCAGCTCGGCGTTTGCCACAATGATTTCTTATTACTAAGTTACTTTTCAATCAGTCAACATTTGTGTTTGTTGTTTTAGCTATCTACTGCTGTGTAACAAACTACATTTTAATAGTGTAAAACCCCAAACTGAATGGCTTTTAAAAAACATTTTGCCCTCAATTTTGTGTGTCAAAAATCCAAAAAGGGTCTGGTTTGTTCTTGCTTACATTTACTATGTGGTTGCAGTTAAATGTTCGTGGGGGGCTGCAGCTATCTGAAACCTTTCTTAGACTGTGATACTAAAATGGTTTGCTCACTGTTGGCAGTTCAAACTGTCAGCCAGAGTTCTCCAGTCACTAACAGAGTACCTACCTATGTCCTCTTTATGTGCCCTGAATGTCCTATAACACAGTGCCTGGATTTGTGTCTTGACACCCCAAGAAGAGGCATTCCAAGAGGCTGAGGCAGACACAGGAGTGTTTCTTCCAACCTAGTTGCAGAGGTCTTGTGGCGTCCCTCTCATCCCTTGCTACTAGTCAAGCAAACTACCCTCAAGCAGAGAATTAGACTCCAGCTCTCAATGAGAGAAGTAGCAAAGAATTTGTTATCTCTAGTCTACCATCATTGCATTTTGCTAGAAAAAGAGTGCTTGTTCCTGACACTGTTAGAATAATACTATTAATTTGTTTTAATTCCTGCTGCCTTATGCAAATAATTCCCATTTCTCTGAACATTGTTCCTTCGTTAGGCTATCGATTGCTCTCCTTTAAATGCTTTTCAGTTTATATCTGCCTTAATCTAACAGCAGAATTACATCAGAGCAGAATACTCTGAATGCAGACTGATTATCCTAAAGGAAAGTGGAACTATCACTTTCTGTGGGTCCAGGCACTATTGATAGCACCGGGGAGAACACAAGCTCTTGTGGAGGGATGCTGCAGTACTTGCGCACATTCACCTGTTCGATAAACACTGATTAAGTGCTCACTGTGTAAGTGCTGAGCTTACAAGATAAATAGGACTTGGTCACTTTTCCTGAGGAGCTTACAGTTCCGTGGCAAAGGCTGTCAAGCAAACAAGTAACATGCTGCTCTGTATTATGCACTGTAATAGGGAAACTTGGCTACAGAAGAGAAAGTTTTTAATGCTGCCTAGAGAAAACAAGACTTTACAGTGCTTGTGGACATGTTAAGGAAATTTTTCAGGTTAAATAAAAACAACAGAAGCAGAAGAAAGAACATATAAATAGGCGCAGAGGTATAATAAAGCAAGACCTATGTAGCTAATCTTATCTTAAGTAGGAATGTATGTCTCATCACGTGGGTATCTGCAGGGAACAGCTATGAGGTGAAGATGGAGAGAGGAGGGAACCAGCTCATCAGGATTTGGGACAGCATACTAGGGAGCTGTGATTTACATTCTCTAGAAAAAAGGACATTGGTAAACTTATGTTTTAGAAGAAGTGCTTTAGTAGTGGCACAGCAAATGGACTCTTATGGGCCAAGGAAGACCAAAAGTTAGGAATCTAGCAAGGAGACTAGTGCTGGAAAAATGTGAAGAGGCCATAAATTGAAGGGCAAGAGATGTGAAGAGGAATGGCTTTGAGTAATGTTAAGAACCACTCAGCCTTGGCATCTGGCTGAATGTGAAGTGACAAATCAGAATGGAGGACTCAAGATGACTCCATTTTCTTGCTTGAATGACTGTATAGATGGTGGTAAAATGTTCAGAGAAGGTAGTACTCTAAGAGGAGGTTTCACACTGTGGAGATTCCTCAAAAAGCTAGGACTAGAGGTTCCATTCGACCCAGCTATTCCCCTTCTTGGTATCTTCCCAGAAGAATTAAAAGTATCATACCACAGAGCTATATGCACACCCATGTTTATAGTGGCACAGTCGGTAATAGCTAAATATTGGAAACAGCCCAAATGCCCATCAACTGATGAATGGATAAAGAAGATGTGGGGGTTTTTATACGATGGAGTCCTACTCTGCCATAAAGGATGATAAGCTTGAGATACTTCTAGGTAAATGGATGCACTTTGAGACCAAACTCTTAAGTGAAATAAATTGGACACACATGTTTAAATACCACATTGTTTTTCTGGTGTAAGAAACTGAAAGTGCAAATAAGGACTAAAATGTATTATATTGGGAAAGGGAAGAAATTGTTCAAATGGGAAGGGGAACAAGGGAGGGGGAGGGGGAAGGAATGGAGGGACAAGAGAAAAGAATAGAAGGGAAAAAATGGAAACAAAGCTTTTTGTAAATAAGGAGGGAGAAGGAGTTGAAGAGAGGGGAGGGGAATGGGAAAAAAAGAAGCAGGAAGATATATCATGTACTAGTACAAATTGCCTATGATGAATGTTACCACTACATCTAAAATGTACCATTAAATTAAAATATTTTTAAAAAGAGGAGGTTTCAGAAGATGGAGGGGTGGGACATTATGATTCAGATTGGAAAATCTTGAGTTTGACATGCCTGAGAAACATCTAGGGGGAGATGTCTGTGAATTTGGCAATAAAGGATAGAACTCAAGAGAGAGATCTGGGTTGCAGTCATCTGTGAGTCATCAAAGTATAGCTGGTAGTTGAAGCCAATGGAGAAGCTCAGTACAAAATAAGTTCTAGAGAGTTTAGGAAACGGATTTATGTGAGAAATAAGATTTCAGTATATAAGAGATAGTTGAAACACTAGGAATTACCCCAGGAATTACCCCATGCATGAATTACCCCAATATAAACAGTAGGAAAAGACTACATAGCTAATGGTGGAAACCTGCAGAACACCAGCATTTGGTGTGTGCATATCAGAAGAGTTGATAAAAGAGACTTGAGATGGAACTGAGTGTCCATCTCAGATGGATGGATGAAGAAAATTTGGTATTTGTACACAAAGCAGTCCTGCTCTGCCATAAGGATAGACATGCATCATTTGTAGGAAAATGGATACACCTTGAGACCATAATTCCAAGTGAAGTAAATCAGATGCACAAGCTTAAACATTGCATGGTCTCTCTTATATGAGAATCCCAATAAATAAATAAAGTGCAAAATTAAAGGTAGATAATAGGAAGTAGGAAGATAGATCTTTCTCAAATGGGAAGGGGATCAAGAGATGGAAGGAGAGAGGGTGGGAAGGGGAAGGGGATGAAAAAAGAGCTAAGATGTGTTATGTACATGTACAAATCCCCATGAGGAATGTAATCATTATATATTACAAACATGTACTAATAAAAAACAAAAATTGAAAAAAACTACTCAAGAAAAGAAATCAAGAGAAGAGAGAAATTCTGATCAGAAGTGTCAAATGCTGCCAACACATCAAATAAGCTTTGGACCGAGAAGTACTTTATGAATTTTTCAATTAAGAGGTCATTGACTTTAATGAGACCAGTTTAGAAAAGTGGAGAGTGGAAAGGAAGTTAACCTTTGAGTAGTTTGCAGAGTAGGAAAATAAACAGATTGGGCAATAAAGGGTGTAATAAAATCAAGGGAAGACAAGATCTTCTGCTATTAGTTCCCATCAACACACATCTCCAAAGGGAAGGATTTATTTTTGTGTTTTATTTTATTTTGTTTGCTTACAGTGTTTGAGATATACTCACAAGTTCAGAAATGAAAAACAAAATTAAAAAGTGTGTCCCAGAAAGATGAATTAGTTAACAGCTAATATGAACAGGACTTTTCCCTGAGTCTTGTTGCTTTAGGCATTGCTTTTCTGTTAAGCGACATTCATGCTTCTCATATTACCACCACCCTTTATTTCAGCAATAGATTCTATTCAACTCCAGTGTTGGACTTTTGATTTTTATTTCTATGAAATTTTAAAAGTTAAATTCAATCTTTCATTCCAGATACGTGACTGAGTTGGACATTAGATTTGTACACATCAAATTTTTATAATTTGGACATAATCTCTTTTCTATGCCAACATAAAATAAAATACACCATTGATGTACTGAAAAACATACTAAAGAAAATATTAAAATCAAGAATCTGTATCAATTTACAAATGCCATAAAGCAGAAAGAGAAGTCAATGAACACCTGAGAAAATTTATTTGCCACATATGTATAAAAAATTGATGCCCAGAATTGTTTAAATATTACTTCAGGTCAATTTAGAAAAAAGAAAATATGAAAAATGCAGACAGGCTTAAGTAAGCATTTCAACAAAGAGGAAATACAAAGGGTGAGTAAGTATGCAAATAGATGAGCAACCTTATCAATTGTTAGGGAATTAATACTACAAATTAATACCAATTAATAAATACTACAAAATATCCACTAGTTGTATATTTACTAAACTGAAAGGCTTAGTACACCAAGCACTGATGATCCTGTGAGGGGTTGGAATTCTCTGACACTGCTGGCGAGTACAGAGAGTAGAAAACTACCTTGAATATGTCTTGGCATTGTCTTACAAAGTTGAACATGTATATTGTCCTGTGATCCAGAAAATCCACTCGTAAGCACTTTCCCTTCAGAAACTTTATAAACTTTATGCCTCAGTTGATATGACAAAGTTATTCATAGAATTTTACCTTATGACAAAAATCAGAACACCACCACCAAGAAAAAAGACAACTTCAGTGGAAACTGAAAATCTCACTGACATGCAAAGCATGGATGAATAGTGAGACCCAGTGATGGATGGAAAACAAGACTGTGTTATGATATGATTTTCATTTTAAAGATACATGCAATGTGGCTAAACCTGCAATGTGCAAAGAAATGATAAAAATAAAGTTCAGGAAAATCGTGACCTTTTTGGGAGATGAGTAAGGTCACAGATGCTGCAGGACACGGTGGGCCCAGATTAGAGTTACAGCTATGGGAAACCTCTACATCGTTGATGAGGTTGTACTCCTAAACTTGCCTGGTGTGTCCAGGTATTTATTTTATTGTGTACCTAGCTCGTATGCTACGTATATTCTTTTACAAATATCAAATATTGATATTTTTAAAAAGTATCAACTGGTTTGGGAGAGCTCTTGATTTTAACCCAGGTTCTTTTGCTACCCTGTTCTGGAGCCTTAAGCAAGTCGTTTAAGTGATCTAAGTCTTAGTCCCCTCATCTATAACATGAGAGGCTGGGTACTCTCTAAAGTGCCTTCCATTTCCAAGAGTCTATAATCTCATGACCCATAAATAACACAGTATGTAAACCAAGGAACTTCCCCAGTGAGTTTTCTAATCATCCATAGTGATGTAAGTTCAAACTAGAGGGAAAGGAGCAATTCCTATTAATCCGCCAAGTTATTCTAAACAACTGGACTAAGATATTAGATTATTTGAATTCATATTTTTCATCTTTGGGTCAAGAAGCTATTTGGCCATAAGCCTCATATATCCCTTTGAAAAATTTTAAAGCAATAGAAAGATAAGAAAACTTTGATAAACACTAAAATCTAGGGGGAAATAACACCCGAATGGCAAAAACCTCAGTACATGTCTGCAGATGTGGCACAGATTGACTCATAAGGAGAAGGCACAATGAGGTCAAGTTAAAAATTTCTCCTCTGAGAAAGAGTAGTCACAGGTGAAATTGAAAAAAAAAATAGTCCTTGGAAAAAGAATTCAAATTCCCCAGCATTTCCTAATTAGCAGGACAGGGCAGGCATGAGACACACAAGATCTCACCACTTGACTGTTTCCACCAATGCAAATCCACATGACTGCAAATAATAACAGCATATCGATGGTGCTTACCATGTGCTACAACTATTCTCAAGCTTTTTAGACACAATTAATCTTCACGTCAACCTCCATTGGTAGATATTATTGTCTCTATTTTACAGAGGGAGAAACTCAGGCATATAGAGTTTAAGTGACTCCAGGTGACAGTTAGTGAGGGGAAGAGGCAGGAATTAAGTCCAAGCTCTCGGCATCCAAAGTCTGATCCGTCAAAGACTGAAGGAGATGACCACAGCACTGCAAACGAAGGTAGCTGTTTCTAGTGTCTTTTGCCATAATTACATTGCAGAATGAACAACTACAGAATTGAGAGGTGTACAACAGTGAGCATTTATTCAACGTCTGAGTCTCTGGGCCTTCAGAACATACAGACAGTTCTCCTGGCCCTGGTCCTGACTGATTTCACTCAGAGGTCTGGGAGTTGGCCAGCCATTTTCTGTGGGGCCCAATCTGAGAGTATGCTGCAGTCATCCAGGGTGACTTGGCTCAGCAAGGTGTGATTTTCCCGATCCCTCCAGCAGGCTAACCCAGGCTTGTTTGTTTGGTAAAGCAGAGATAAAAGAGCCAGTGTGGACGTACAGGAGCCTCTGCTGCTAGTCCATCACCACACATTCCCAGTGGCCTGCCAGTACCACCTCCTCCTCCTCCTCCTCCTTGGTGAGAACCATGAGGTAAAGCAGAGATGTGCAGGGACGTCTTGGACGAGGACGCGGCCTCTGGTGTCATTGGTTCTCCACAGTAGTCATGCCAAGAGGTGCCTGTGGAAGTTTCTGCTGTGATGACATTGCTCTTCCCTCAGCCATGGGCAACAGCTCCTGGAAGGAGGAAGGTCCAACACCATGGCCTCTAGGGCCATAACTGAGGTAATTAGCTTTAGAGATGTGTCCTCCAGAGATTTTTTTCAACGGGAAAGGAAAAAACAGAGAAGGAACAGCGTGTAACCCACTTCAACTCCTGTATGATCTTCCAGTTTTCCAGATGAGCACATATGGGTTTACATCAGCCAGTCCTTCACCTTTCGCATGGAGAGAAGGACTTTTAAAGCCACCATAAGTGGAGGGGAGGGAGCCTAACAAGATACACAAGGAAAAATATTTTCAGTTTTTAATGAGGCTTGGATTTGCCACACAGCAGTCTACAGACCATGCCCGGCTATCAACAGTGAGGCCCTCCGAAGATGACACGTGTGACAGATGTAGTGGGCTGTGTATTGGCTCCCATCTGGCTGCCCACATCTGGACCTTGCACATTGTACTCTTGACTTTCCTCCATTTATTGACCTAACAAAGCATCTATCATATACCACACTTTGGAAATACAATAGCTTTGCAGTGTTTGCAGTCCCTGGGGACCTGTTCATCTGCAGCACTAATTTTTCACTGTCTCCAGGTAGATGGATATGTTTTTCCAGGCCCAGAGTGGTCTTTAGAAGATCTGTAGGAATTAAAGTGGCCTGACGATGGCTTTTCTGCCTCCTAAGGCTCCTCAGTCTCTCTCTGAACATGCTAAGTGACTGTAACTTCCTCTTACACATATCAAGCTACAAATACTTTTCCTGATTTCCGGGATTAGAGTTGCTGTCCTCCTTCATAGAAAACATAGCTCGCACAGCAGTACTGGCAGTTTTCTGTATTCACATCTGGAGTTTAGAGCAGGAGGCTGCAAGGTGTAAGGGGCTGGACCTGAGACCAACACTCTGACTGCACATTCTAGTTCGAACAGTTCTAACAGCACAGATGTGGGGAAAATGTGAAGACACTGTTAAAATGGTCTTTCACACACCTGACTTCTCAACCCTCTAGTGCCCATTAAGTCAAAAGGTAGAAGCAGGGCTGGCAAAGCAGCATGAACAGCATGAACAAGGTCCTGGATTCAAAACACCAAAAAAGAGAAGAAAACGATGCTTATGATAATAATTACTAACCACCTAAGAACGCAGTTTCAGCTCAACACTTGGCCTAAATGCAATGCTCTAAATATGTTCTCTAAATTAATTTCACATTTCGCTGGATACGCTTCTGTGGACAAGGCATGCTCAGTCCTAAGAACCCCACAGAATGACAGAGTGTTTAGAGTGCCAAATGATACAGATTATGCATTGTGTCATGCTCAGAAAGTTTCT
The DNA here is from genome assembly GCA_004026905.1 of Hystrix cristata. Lineage (NCBI taxonomy): Eukaryota > Metazoa > Chordata > Mammalia > Rodentia > Hystricidae > Hystrix > Hystrix cristata. The sequence continues at coordinate 75,100 of PVJO010005126.1, read as the reverse complement.
AAGTGGAAAAATCATTTCTAAAAGGAACAAAAATCAATCCAAGGGGATAAAAGTGACAACGGCGGGGCTTACCAGGGCCTGCAGTCAAGCATGGACGTCCGCAGAGTGACAGTGCTCCATAAGAACCAGGAGATTACCACTCTGAGAGCCTTTCCCCTATTGTGTGTATTAGAATAATTGTTCCTCTAATTCAAATCTCTAAGCAGCTTAATGCTTGTTCTTATCTTATTTCAATTTAGAAAGAACATAACAAAAACACTTTATCTGCTCAGTGTCTGTTTCTCTAAATGAAACTGCTCAAATGACTCCCAGCTCAGAGTTTATGTGTTTGATCCAATACCTAGGTGTTCCTGCCAGATACAAGTAGGCAGAGAAAGCCTCTTCTAGGCCCAAACTCCAGCTGAACAGTGGAATTAAGATTGTTAGGGGGAGGGAGAGATTTTGGAGGTGGGCAAGATCAGAGGACGGGGGAAAGAGGTAGACTGGGGGAAGAGGGGAAGAGGGTGGAAAATGATCAAAATATGGTACATATATATGTACCAATTCCCCCAAATGAATGTAATTATTATGTATGACAGACATATAACAAAAAAGATTGTTAGGAGGACATAACATCTTACTAAGAAAAATACATTTGGGGAAAACTTAATCTGAGATTGGAGGAAAAAATAAATTATCTCAAAAATTCTGCTCCAGTCAATGCTCTGAATTTAGTGAATCACCATTATTGTCCAAATTCCATGGTACACCAATACTATCAGCTGGTAGATTTGGGCACTACCTGGCAAGAGGTATCCATTTTCACTGAGCCCATTTGGCTTCTTCTAAAAGTGAAATTAACCATTGATGAGCAAGTGCAGGAAATATACCATGCTAGATTACCCTGTATCCAAAAAGATACTTTGGAACCACATTGTCTCAAGAGCTTGGGGTTCTTTAATGAGCATATAAATTGTTGGAGCATATATTTAAAATCCCCTGATAGCCCATCCCATTTTGGAACCCATTTCATGCGTCTGAAAAGGAGGTACAACTTTTGCCATCCGGGATGGCTCAGTGCTAGACAATTGGTCATAACTGTCTGAAGTACCACATGGAAACTGATCGACAGGAAGGCGTCCCAAGAATTACTGATGTGTCTGTCATAACTGTGGACAGAGGACAGGGATGCATGCAGTATGCCTCTGTCATTTCTAATTCTATTGATTCCAAACTACTATTTTTTAGCTTGTATTTTCTTACTTCTTTAAAAACACAGCAGAAAATGGAACTGGGGTGGGCTGGATGGGTTTACATTCTCAGCATTTTGAACAATGAAGATGGCCTAACATTGCGCCATTCTCTGATAGCTTATTAGATGCTCATTATAAAATAATACAGGCATTTCTAGGCTACAGATAGTCAACACAGGAGCACTAGAAGTGGAAACTTAGCTCGTCTGTTTAGACACAGAGAAGATGAACTTCCTAGAATCCCAAAGAGCAAGAGCTGGGTCGGAAAGCGCCAAGTCTCTTCGCATCACTTGGTAGACAGCAGGCATTGCTGTACTTGAGGAGTTTTGTTTTCTGGAAATGACTGTCTTCCTTTTTCTACATCATTTTCCAAACATGCAATAGTACAGGTTCAGCACAGATTTTTTTGTAACAAGATTGAATCTATGCTGCCTACTTCAAGAGTGCCACAATTTTGGAAGCCTTTCACCCTAAAAGCATCTTAAAATGATTGCATTCCTATGTTAGCACCCTGAGGTTTATCGTTTTAATCCATAGCACAGCGCAGAAGAGCTATCTCTTTCACCTCTCTCAACACGGTGCCGCTAATTTGCCTCAAAGAACACTGGGACTAATTCTATCATGCCCTTTCTCCCTTTATCTGTATTAATCATAAAATAAGGACTTCAGCTCCCCTTTCACCCTGGGGTTTCTCGTGCCCCACACAGCTCTGTGCATCTCTAACTGTTCCCAACTTTCACTGTCCTAACCCTTGAATTTCTTCCCTGTGAACTCCAAATCTCACCTCAGAAGAAAAATCTCATATTTTCCTAGTCTTGTCTGAATAGCTCCTTCCCCTTCTTACTATATCGACTCAGCTCTCCTTAATTCTATTGCTTCCCTAGAGTCCTGCCCCGTGGCCATTTTGATTTCCCACACCTCAGTCACCCCTGGACTCACAGGTAGGGTCATGTTGCATTTGTTCTTCTTTGTTGCTTTCAGACTATTGTCCCTCTCTCCTTAAAAATCACACAATTTAGAAACTTGTGCTACCAGTCAGCACCACTTACTTTGCCTACATAGTGCAGTCACACACCACTGTATCGCTTTTGAGATTCTATTCCATGGACTACTCTTGCTTCACCTCCAATTCTTGTCATCACCCTTTCCAGTCACATTCCCAGACTCCTCTTTATTCTATGTTTGTTTGCTAATTAGGTGATCACACATCCTGAGGATTCCCCAAATGTATCTCTAACCCAGAACTTTCTATAACTCATGTCATTCTTGCATTTTCATTTGGATGACTAATATGTATCTCAAATATTTAAAACTAAACTTCTTATTTTCCTACGTACCAAATCTTTCCTCTTGACGACCATTCTTATGTGGACAGAGGCTTCATTTTGTGCACTATTTCTCCAATGTGCAGCATATAGGACATACTTAATAAAAGTTTAATGAATAAGTTATTTTACATTCTCACATTAACAGTTCAAAACTGCATGTTCACAAAACATGATATGTTACTTATGCTCGATTATGAGTGAGATAGCTAAATATTATTTTGTGAGCTTGCTCTAAAAACTTAATCACATACAAGTATTAGAGAGATTCTGAGTATCTGGTAACTGGCCTATAAACAAATCTTTATTCCAAATCTGATTTCTTTGCCTTGGGTCTCTGCTTTGCATAACTGCCAGGATTACCCTCTTTGATGACAGATCTGACCAGTGCAATTACCTGCTCAAACTTCTTTGCTAATTTCCTTGAAATATACAATAAAGTGTAACTTCATCCATCTGGCACTCAAAGCTCTCCTCTTTGAGTTTCCTCCCACTTCTCTTCCTTCATCCTGCGATAGGGGTTTTAACATGTGCAACACGGTGACCCTAAAGGTGGTCCGTGAACACACCTGTTTGTTAATCAGGATTCCTTGGCTGGAAATGACAAGAATGAAATCAGTCAGCAAATGGAACACCTAGGCTCATGTAGCTGCAGTACATCTCTGTACTAACATAGGAAGGTGGTCACAACGAATTGTTAGGAGAAAATCAAGCTGTAGACCAGCATGTGTGGTGTGATTCTGTTTTACAAACTTTAAAATCTCTCTGTTGGCTGTTTGTGTTTATATATCTGGAAAGAAATGAAAAGTCTGGTAGAATAATATACATAGTAAATAATAATTACTAAGCTTTACTGAGTAAAATTCTGATGGTTTATTTTCTAATTTATTATATTAGAATATTTTATAATCAAACTTCAAATTTATGCTTGGCTCATGGCACTACCCTGCTAAAAGAAGGCTATTCTATTTTGTCCCATATGTAGGCTCTAACCATATATGGCTGTTTAAATTTAAATATATTAAAAGGAAATAAAATTAAAAATTCCATTCCACAGTTGCTCCAGCCACAGTTCAGCTGTTCACCTGGTTGCTTTCCTGTGACAATTGGTTGCATTTAGCAGCAGGCAGAGTGAAGCAGGTGTGGGACTGAGTGCCCATGAACCCATCTCCACCAGGGATCTGAGTGAACGTCCAATCTGGGTTCATTTTTGCAAGATCTTATGTGTTTGGGGTGACACTACCTTAAAGACAGCCTATTGAATAGTTTTCTAAGGGAAGAAGAACAATTCTTACCTAGTAGTTTTCAAAGGCAAATGCATCTAAGTCTTTTGTGAAACTGAGATTTACCTGTTTTAAATAGAAAGAAAAACTAACTGGCTGATTTGGAGAGAATATTTTTCCTTTTCTTCTCATTTGCCTAATTTCCAAAAAACTTAGTGATATACAGGAAGAAAAAAGAATCACGTTCCTTCCTGGCAGGGAAATGTTAAAATGGTATGAAAAACACTTTTTAAAACTGTTTTTAAAACAAACATCAGTTGTGCATATATCGCTGTGGTATAATGATTTTAATTCTTCTGGGAAGATGCCCAGTAGAGGAATAGCTGGGTCAAATGGAATCTCCACACTGATTTCCACGGTGGCTGGATCAATCTACATTCCCACCAACAGTGGAGGAGGGTTCCTTTTTCTCCACAGCCCCGCCAGCATTTGTTATTGGTTGATCTTTTCATAATCGCTGTTCTTTCTGGAGTGAGATGAAATCTTAACATTGTTTTGATTTGCATCTCTCAAATGACTAGTGATGTTGAACACTTTTTCATAATATAGGCACAACCATGTTTATAGCAACACAATTTGTAATAGCTAAGTCTTGGAAACAACCTAAATGCCCAACAACTAATGAATGGCTAAAGAAGATGTGGTTTTTCTACACAATAGACTATTACTCTGACATAAAAAAAGATAAGCTAGAGACATTTGTAGGTAAATGGATGTACCTTGAGAACATATTCTTTAGTGAAATAAATCAGACACTCATGAGTACACATCGAATTGTTTCTCTGATATGAGTAACCATAAGGGTAAATAAGGTCAGAGAGGTGTAATAGATATTATATAAAATGAAGATAATATTGAAAAGAGAGGAGAACTAGAAAGGGGGAAAGGGGAAAGAAAGAAGGGAAAAAGGAAAGAAAGGAAAGGGAAAAAATGGGAAAATATAAATAAACCTGCTGTAAATAGGGAAGGGGGAACAGAAAGGGGAGGGGTGGGGAGGAGGGTGGAAAACCAAGATGCATCATGCACAGGTACAAAATAACCATCATGAATGTGACCATTATGTATACAATGTACCAATACATGCTCTTGGTTAAAAAAAAAAAAATTGGAAACTACCTGATTTCATTAGTTTTCTTTTTCCGGTTGGATTTTCTTAATATTTTCTTCACATGGTATAAAGAATAGTCAGTGTTAGTTTCATGTTTTCATTCTAATGTGGAGTCATGAAATCATTTTCTCATCGTTTTTCAAAAATAGGTTCATAATTTAAAAGTTCATGGTGAGAAAAATTCTTCTAATAAATCACAAACAAGAACCCTCATATATTTTATTGAAGGGATTAGTGTGGTTTTACTTTGGTTTTTTTTTTTTTTTTTTTTTTTTTTGTGGTGCCGGGGATCGAACTCAGGCCCTTGTGCTTGCAAGGCAAGCACTCTAATCACTGAGCTAAATCCCCAGCCCCTGTGGTTTTAATATTTAAATTGAAATCTGTTATTTCTCCAATCTCTTTTTAAAACCATGAGCCAACAGGTCTATGGAAACGCCCTTTATTTTTTGGAGTAACAGCGATTACATGGGTATCTGTAATTGATTACAGTGGAGGTACACTGCCCACGGCCTGGCTGTAGACTTTGTGTAAGAGTCATAGTAACTGGATGTCTTGAGGGGTTTTTGTTGGTTTTAATAAAAGACTAAAATGGAATTAGCCTGCAGAATGATCTTTACTCATTCTGCTTATCTTTCAACAACTCAGTATAACTACAAATTAGAACTGTCATTTTGGGTAAATCATCAAAGCTCATCAAAGCATTATTTTGTTCAACATGGATACTTCTCAAGTCTGTAAGATGCTACATCTGCATTAATTCATTGACTCTTTGCATTTGGTCTTTGGGTGTGACAAGCTGAATCTGTCATACTCCTTCGCATGTGGTACAATCTTTGATAATTTGTCTGCAACACCCTCTACTCTGACTCTAGTGTATTTTTATAACCCCCAAATTGTGTTTATGTCCCAAAATGTTACAGCATTTTAGTATGTGTTTTTAACTTAATTATCACTGTACTATCAGGGCATTGGTGGCACATGCCTGTAAATCCAGCCACTCAGGTGGCTGAGGCAGGAGTATTCCAAGTTTGAGTCCAGCCTGAGCAACTTGGCAATTTAGTGAGACCTTGACTCAAAATAAAAAATAAAAAATGGTTGGGGATATAGCATGTTCGATCCCCAATACCACAAAATAATTAATTAAATATTGTATTATAAATCTTTCTTTGTTTCGTTCCTGTATTTCATCTGGTGCTTTAATAGGATATAGTGACTAAGACTAACGAATCCAGACCAGACTACATGCCCGCTTCACCAGAATGCTGACTTTGTCATTTGTGAGTTATGTGACCTTAGCTAACCTCATGTTCTTTATCTATAAAATAGAGTTACTAATAATATTCACTTTGTGGAAGGGTGAGGCTCAAATGATTGTATGCAAACCACTTATAAATGTATTGAGCATGTAGTAAGAATCATATATGTGTTTATTTTTTCATGAAAACCTAACATTATTTCTAAGAGTTGTATAACATTCCATCATATGCAGTATCTCATTTGACTTAATCTCCTACATTATTCCAACTCTAATATATATGGTCCATACATGAAAAGAAAATTTTCCATTTGGTTTTGTCTTTTGCTAGTTTATAAGAGTTTATTATTTATACTTAATATTGATCATATCTATGTTTTGAATGTAACAAATAATTTTTCTCAGTCATCGTCAAGTTGAATGTGAAGGGTTATTTTACTGAACAGAATGCCTTAATCAAATCTTTCCATGTTTTCCCTTTTTTTTCCTTTTGCTTTGGAATCTCAATTTAAATGTGCATCCCACTTCAAGTATATGTAACACCATTTATTGAATAACCACCAGGTTCCATTCTTGATACCTGGGATTCAAAGACAAATTCCTCAGGAGCTGGCAATTTAGTGTAAGAAAATATATGCAATTAAAAATGGCAAAACAGTACAGAATGCAATTATCATTACTATAGCTCAAATATTTAGCTATGTCTTTATAAAGCAAAGCAATTTTCCCCAACATTGTATCTGTGAGAATGATTAGAGAAAAAGTTTGAAGGGCCCTCAGAGAGCAATATGACATGTTCTTTGTGCTTTCAGTTTTCAACTGTACAAACTAGAAGAGGTAAATGAATAAGTCCTTAGGGCTTCACAAAGCATCCTCTAACAACACATATCTCCCACTGTCTTTGTTCCCTCCTGTTTTACCTCAAAGTTCCTTGGAAACCTCCCACCAGCTCATCCTCCTCTGACTCAATTGTATGTGAGCTGCATCTAAAATTAGGGGCCTTTCTCCTGAAACTTCCTCCATGTGGCTTTGTTAGGTTCAAAATGGCATACGTGTGCTTTACACAATAATGTAAAGAAGCTCAAGAGCTCTATTTTGAAGGTTACGTAGGTGCCTGCTTATACTTTCACTGAAAGGTGTGGGTCCCATGAAACCGTGTTCCAGATAAACCTTGGAAACATAGTCCCAAGTCTTTCTGAGATGTCAGTGGTGACAGTGATGCTGAGCTTGACTCTCTGGGATGAGCGACAAGAGGCTGTGTGGAGTTGGGGGGCTCCAAACCACACAGGGGCAGGAGGGAGTGGTTAAAACCAGCAGACTCCCATGGCAGTGTGACAGGTTCACTACTGCGGTCCAGAAACTGCAGAAGGGAATGATAATTGTCATCGCAGAAATTCTGCGGGTGGCGGCCGGTGCTGAACATGCTGTTGCTGCTCTTGTTTGCCGCGTCCTTTCATTCTCAGTTTTAGGTAGGCAGGATGTCTGGATAAAGTGTAGGAAGAATTCAATCGGAGAGTCTCTTTCTGAGCTGTGAGATGTGATCTGTATCTGAGATCCTCAAAATGGTACATGCAAAATATTCCTGTTTTGTAACCAGGGCTGTGATGATTGGTTCCATGATCAAGGATAGACAGCATATAAATCCTGGTAGAAATAAAGACTTCAGCCATACGAAGCCTTTATTTCTTTATCTGATACATGTGAGCGGGTTGTTCTTACCCCCATCCACCCACTACAACTAAACATTTATATTTTCATTCTTTCTTTTTCTTTTCTTCCTTTCCCTTCTTCTTCCCACTAAGAAACTGTGTCTGTTCCAAACTCAGTTCCACGAATATTCTGTAAGTTGGTAAATGCATCATGGCAAGAAAAGACAAGGAGGAGTTTTATGTTCAAATAAGTTTAAAAGACTCTGTACAGCAGAATATGCTTCTAGGAAATCCGTAATACCAACCTCCTCTGAGAATTTTCCAGTAACAAAATCTATCTGATGAATCCACTTAATATACAAATTAAATTTATGTTTCAGCCCTTAAGTAAATTATCTTTACTTGGGACTTGAAACACCACACATTTAATCTTTAATGTGGATATTAGTGCAATATGAACAAACCAAAAGAACTTAATTATAAAGTTCTTTTTTTTCCCTTCCACCTAACCAAAAGACTCAGAATGATTTTCTACAACGGGAGACTAGGAAGCCTTAATTTTGGCAGAAAGCGCAACCAATTAAGACTCAGAAGGCAAAAGCTGCATTGATGAAGATTTAATACTGGGCTTTGCATTCAATTGTGATGTCAAATTTTGCTCACCAAAGGCTGTGCCTGTTAAGTCGATATCTCTTTTACTGAAAACTTCTTTCAATTATGAATGAAGGAAATTTTAAAGATGGCAAGAAAGTTAAATTTCCTTTAGAAATTACAAGTGTAGTTGCTCTTACTGGCTCTTTTAAAAATTCAGAAGACCTCATCTCATAGATTAATGAGACTTCTCCCTTACTCCCACTCAAATCCCCTTAGACTTAGTAGTCACTTAAATCTGCTTCCTATGTCTTAGCTATGAGAAATTACAGCATTTCTTTTGAACAGGGTTAAGTATTCTGCATGTTTGCAGCATTATAAGGTTGGTTTTTTTTGTTTTTTTTGTTTTTTTTTGGTGCTGGAGATCGAACTCAGGGCCTTGTGCTTGCAAGGCAAGTAAGTTTTTAAATTCTGTCACCTTTTCAGTGCTTTGGGCTGGAGTAGATGGTATAGCAGAGGCTCTGTTCTGTTCGTTCCTTACTTCCCAAGAAGAAATTGTTACTTTTGGTGTTAGCATCTAAAGACTGGCCTCCACGTAGCACACCTGTTTTCCTTGTAGTTTAATGAGTAGTTCTAATTCCCACAAAGATCTTAAACACCGGCAGAGTCAAAGCCAAGAACACTTGTGGGTTTAGAGCAGAAGTCCCTGTCCAGAGCCCTGCACACCTCACTCCTCCAGGTACAGAATGAATTGTTTTGGCCGCACCTCTTTGGGTTAGTGTAACAGATAACCATTTACCCTACATGAAACCAAAAAGAAACTTTTAAATAAAGGCAAAAGTGGCTTCCATGAAATCCATAGAGCACAGACTAGCCTTCATAACATGAACTACAAAGAGAAATTGAACAACTGTGAGAATCAAAATTATTCTTATGTTTGGGTGTTCAGTCTCTTTGTTCATCATGCTGCCTTCGTTCTTCTCTCCATACTCTGTACATAAACTTTCACAGCTTTTAGGTTCAGATGGCTACACAGAGCAGCTCTGTACTCCTTGGGCTATATGTCCTGAGTTCAGTGGTCAACAAGGACGCAGGAATTTCTGTGACTCTCACTTCAAATCCTTGAAAAAAATCTCTTGGGCCCTGCTTGGGCCAGGCACTGAGTCCTATCTGAGTCAGCCGCAGGCAGGGACTCGGTCTCGCAATAGAAGCACGACTGGGGGTTTAAGTGTGTAATTTGCAGATATGGAAAATCATGGTCTAGATGAACATTTTTAATTATGTCAGTGGGCTACTTCCTGTCTTTCAAAAAGAAGTGAAATGTACATTTATCCACGTTAGGAGTGGTCGAAAGGTCTCATTTCTTTGATCTGATACAAAGTAAACATCATGAGTCGGGTTACTCAAGCCAGTCATAATCACTACATGTCATTAACTTTAATGTCGTGAATTAAAATCAAAAGTCAAATTAATTATTCCCAAATAGATGCTGATTGTTTACAAACAATAGAGGCTGTGTGTTAGGTTTCAGAGTCTGGGGAGTGTAGGAGGAAAATATTAGAAGGAGAATTTAGTGCTGAGAAGTTTGGGAGCTGCAGCCTCAGTAGAAGAAGGGCACATCCAGGTTCTGCTGAGTGTGAAGATGACTCGATGCAAGCACAAAATCTGTGATTATTCTGCCCCCTGGAGCAATCCCTATGCAGCTCACTTGTTCAGAGACATCATGGAGAGTTTTTCCCCTTACACAGTATGTTAGGGTTTTATTTCTTTGTTTTTTGGTTTTTGGTACTGGGGATTGAACCCAGGACCTTTGCAGCTTGAACTTGAGATCTTCCTGCCTCAGCCTTCCAGAGTACTGGGATTGCAGGCAAGTGCTACACCTGGCTACCATGTTAGTTTTCTATGCTACAAACAAACTGTCATAAACTTAATAACTTAAAACTACAAATTTATTATCTCACAGTTTCTGCGGGTCAGGAGTGTGGGTGTGGTTAGATGTGTCATCTTATCTGTGTCTTTCTGGGTGGAAATCGGCACTTCATCTAAGGCTATAATCTCAGTGGAGGCTCAGAGTCCTCTTCCAAACTCACTGTGTGTTGGCCGAGGCTGTAACACTGCGTCCCTGAGCTCCTAAAGGCTGCCTGCCAATTTTGAGCATGTAGTCTTCTCTACAGCAGGGAAGCTGCTTCTTAAATACCCACCAGGGATTTCCCCAGTGCCTCAAATTCCAGCTTTGGTCGATGGTCTCAACTGGTTGTACCAGGCCCACCCAGGAGAATCTCCCTTTTGTTGATTATAAAATAACTGATTAGAGACCTTACTTAGATCATTACAATTTCTTTGCCTTTACAGTATAATGTAATATAATCAAGAGAGTGACATATTATATTAATAGAACCTGCCCACACCCAAAAAAGAAGGACCATGCAGGGAATATACATGAGTGGGCAGAAATGTTGGGGGTCAGCTCAGAATTCTGCGTATTACAATGAAATGAAGAAGGCAGAGAGGGAATTGAGCTTGATTCAACCTCTTCTAGGGATCATATCACCATCCTTAGGCATGGAGGAAAATTAGGGGAGGATGTGGGCCTAAATAAGTTCATCAATTAATTATAGTAATACAAACACAACCCAAATCTGCTTTTCGGCTTCTCATTCCTTATCCTGGTCAGATCTGTTTGTGTTATTCATTTAGTAAACATATTTGTATGGTGCCTTATTGTCTGCAAAGGGTTTCTCCAAGTCCTCTCACATACTTCCGTCTCTCATGCTATACCCTTTAGGGTATTTCCTCCCAGGTAGGTCAAAAGACCACAGGCGCTAACATTTTATGTTTAGAATTACAAAGCCAAACAGTAGCAGCAGAAAAACCAAAAGTCAAGCTTTCATCTCCAAATTCTGCTCCCAATCCCATTTTGGACCTTAGTATCATCTGAATATGATGGCTGGACATGGACCATCCTATCCAAGGACTCCTCCGTCCTCCCCTTCTCCCATAGGGAAGCAGGGTCTTGTGTGTCGATATGCTGGGTACTGCTTTCAGTGTTTCGGAGTTTCTGATCAGTCAGCTGATTTGCGGAACTCTTTTTATATTAGGTTTCCCAGGAAGGTTGTGCTATTTTTAGAGTTAGGAAAATGGAGGAGGGCAAGGAATTCCCCTTTCTCAGCAAGTACTGTAAGACCTGGGCTAAAGGGCACTACTTACATGTTTGAATCTCCACAAGCAAGTGTGACAGGCGTTGTTATTTTCATCTTACATATAAAGAAGCTGTTACACAGATTGATTTTGTACATTGCCTAACACTGCAGTTGGCAAATGGTTCATCTAACATCGGAGATCTTTAAGTTCCAAATGTTACAAATTTCTATCCCACTGTGGAAACCAGCTGAAGTATCAGGGCTCACTCAGCCTTTCTCTGTCTCTCACCATGTGTTTCTGAGTTAATATTCTCTTCTTGGTGCTGTCATCACATCTGTCCATCCTCCTTTCATTCAATCATCCACCTTCCACCTGTTCAATTATAGCAACTAAACGACTGTATTATAACACTGACAATTTGCTCATGTTCTCACAACCTTAAAAAACTAAAAGAGCCGGACATTGTGGCACACTCCTGTAACCCCAGCACTCAGGAGGCTGAGGCAGGAGGATAGTTGGGAGTTCAAGGCCAGCCTGAACTACATAGTGAGACCCTGCCTCAAACAAAACAAAACAAACCTAAAAGAACTCCTTCATCTTTTTATTTCTACCAGCCAGCTGAGGGGTTTGGCACAGAGCTGGTGTTTTACAATAGCTTGATGACTTCGCACACTTTCCTTGAGTGATGTCTGGTTAGCACCCAAATCAACTTAATTTGTTTTAAAAAGAATGTAGCAGGACTGTGAGTTTTTAGATTGCAGAGATTCTCGATGGATTGTTTCTATCCACTCTCTTTTTTCTGACCTCCAATAAGGAAGTAAAAGACACATCAAACCACCTAGGGCCTTCTGCTCCCAGACCTCTCCTACACTATCCTCCCATCACCCCCATTTTTCTCATGCATGTAATGTGTGTTGAGCTTTACCCTGGCCCAGCTCTGAGGCCTGGCACAGCCCTGAGGAAAGGCGGAGCCCATGAGCATCTCAGGCCACACAGTCTTATGGCTTTCACTCTCCTCACAACTCTCAAAGTTTGGCTGTAGGACTTTACATCTGTCCCTAAGGAATATTCTCAATGTCAGAATCATTTCAAGTTCTCCTTCGTGCCCACCGATATTAGCTGTGCCTGCTGCTTTTGTGCCACTATACACATAGTGACTCTTCTGTGCATTCATCCACGTGTCTGAATTAGGAAAACATCTCTACTAGCAGAAAAGAAAAATTTCTCACCCAACTTGGCTTAACTTATACCCAGCATTTATCTCTTCCTTGATGTAACTGTAAATCTACATAATGCTATCATATACTTTACTTTTCTCCATATAATCTACCTTAAATCACCAACACAATGCAGGATGAAGGAAATGGCTAAATAAAGAGAAGGACGAGGTGTGGCAGGCATGTAGGAAGGCACCTGCATCCCAGCCAGAGAGGTATGTCGCCCATTTCCCACTGACTGAGGAGCAACGCTGAGTGTCATTTGCTAGCTTAGACTCTATTCAGGCAGCAGCCTTCTCTTGTTTACCAAAAACATGAGCAAAATAAAGGCCAGCGTGTTCAATGCAGAGAAAAGTCCTTCGTTTACCCAAAATAACTTTGTCATAGCTTGAGTGGCTACAACAAATAATAATGGACCAAGTAGTTTGAATGACACACTTTCTTTTCACAGTTCTGAAGGCTAGAAAATCCAAGATCAAGGTGCCAGTATATTAATTGTCTACGGATGTCCCTCTTGATGGCTTGTAAACAGCTGCCTTATTTTAGAAAGACAGAGCTCATCTGTCAAGTCTCTTCTTATAAAGATACCGATCTCATTTATGAGAGTTTCCACCTTTGTGAGATAGTTCCTTCTTAAAGACCCCACCTTCAAATACAGTCTACAGAAAGTAATCAGCAAAGATTTTGGAGGAGTAATACAATATAATTATGGCTATGCCTTGGGATGGCAACCATTTACAACACAGCAAATGATAGCATACAGAGGTCAAGAGGCCAAAGGCAGCCGGAGCAGCTAGGACAGGACTTCAGTAAGGTAGATGAGACAATCTGGAGGCTTGACTAGGGCAGTGGTAACAGGTGTAAGAGAAACAGGACCAATACAAGGGGGTGCTGCGGTAGCTGAAACTTGGCAACTGGCCAGATGTGGCGTGGAGGAAGAAGGCATCTAAGATGGTGTTGAGATTTCTAACCTGTGTGACAGGATGCTGGTTGGATCAGGATAGGAATAGACGAGAAATAGCATGTTTTAGGAAGGACAAAGCAGAAGTTTCATTCCCAGTTTCACCTTGTGGTATTTGGAGTGTCTATAGAACACAGTATTGGTGGTTAGGAGTGAATACAGAGCTGAGAACGGTGATATGAGGATGAATGGGACTGACAAAAGATGGAAGCCACAGAGAGAACTAAGACCTCCTAAGAAGACAGCAGAAGAAAACAAGAGCAGTTAAGGATAGACTGTTGGAGGGTCCCACCATCATAGATTTGATGGGGGAAAAGGAAAAATTAAAGGAGTTGGAGAAAGAATGGAGGACCTCAGTCAACTTCTACTGTAACCCCAAAGTCATGCAAAAAATGGATAGAAAAAATAGGTACTTAAAGAGAAAGGATCGAGCACCTACCACATGAAAGGCATTTCACATCTATCGTCTCATTTTGCTAATTGCAAGTTTTAAGTATAAAAGAGGGAGCACCAGAGGTTCAAATCTTGGCTCCACCATTCACTGGGTCTGCAAACTTAGATAAGTGCCCTTTTTTTTGTGTGTGTGATGAGGGTAACTGGTTACAGCTCACAAGATCGTATGAATATCATATATGATAATACATTTAAAGTTACATAGCTGGTTACAATATATAGTCAATGAATGAGTCATTATCATTCCTTTGGGCTTATTTTAGAACATGTGCCGTTCCACAGAAAACTGCCTAAGTCTGAAGACCATGCCTGTCCTAATGGTTTTGTTAACAGCTGACTGCTGTCAATGTCTGTGTGTGGTAGGCACTTAATATTACTTGAATGACTGCGCGGTTTCATTCCATCCACCTGTCCTTACCTGCGTGTACCCCTTTGTTCTTCTTCAGAGAAAAGGTGATGAATTCTAATATAGATACTGATCCATTTCCTTTTTTTTTTCAGATTTCATAAGAGTTTGCTTTTCTTAACCTCAGCTTAATTATCTGCTCATTAAATGATGCAGGTCTGTATTTAGCTAGCTAGCGGCTTCCTAGAAGACAGTTTCTAATTCACTGCTTCCCAATAACTTTGAAAATCTAAACTGAAAGAAACCACAGGTAAGAAGGAGAACGAAAAGGCACAGTTCCTCTAAGCTTCCAGAAAAGGCTTGGTGTCACGAATCAGGTATAATTCATAGGCCTTGGTGCACAATCCTCATTCATTCCTCACAGCGAACTGGAGAGGTGGGAACTGCAATATTACTGACTCCATTTTACAAATGAGGAAACTGAGGCACCGGATTTAGTAAGCAGCAGAGGTGATTTCCAGCCCAGACAGCCTGGCCTTCACTTTTAACATTTCATTGTGCTGTCTCTCTCAAGTCCAGCCTAGACTGAATCAGAACGTCCATGCCCTCCATTCTATCCCACAGCATTATTTTTATGAGTTTTGTGTGTATTAAGCAGTACTGGGAATCAAACACGGGGCTTCGTGTTTGTACTAGGCAAGCTCTCTGAATGATACTCCCAGCTTGTTTCAAGCCTCAGTCGGGTTGATATGAGGTTTCCTGTAAGTGATAAACCATCTTACCACTGAGTCATTATTTATCATGTCACATTCTGTGTGAGAAGCCAAAGAAAGAACCCTTGTCTGGTCACACTGTCTCAGAAATCTGACTTATCCTTGACTGTTTGCTTCGCATGTTATAGATACTGTGAAATGTGTGACCGACTCGTGTTTCCTTGTTGCATTGTTAGATAATTCATGCTTAAGGGTGTAATTCCTGTCCCTATTTTCTGTCCTTTTTTCCTTCTTTCCTCTTCTGTTCCAACTTCTTATTGCTGATGGCTTATTTTATTGGTGCCAGTTGATGTGATTCCTTTTTGGAACAGTCTCACTGCATCTTCATGAGATATTATTATTAATTTTCATACGGATAAGGAAACTGACCCTCCAAGGCATTTCATTGAAAGAGCCAAGCGTGTTCCACATAGTTTAGCACTTATTATGCTGACTTTCATTTGTCATCTGATTTTCCCCGGACCACATAAATTTGCGTGAAGAGATACACGATACTTGGAGTAATCATCACAGGTCACTCCCAGGAGCTGTGTGACTTTTTGCAACTCGTGTAGATTTTCTGTTCTTGTTTTCTCATGTGTAAAATGAAAATAAAATATCTCTTCCACAAAGGATAGTGGGCAGATTAAGAGTTAACTTATGAGGCTAGGGATTTAGCTCAGTGGTTAGAGTGCTTGCCTAGCAAGCTCAAGGCTCTGAGTTAGATCCCTGGCACAAAAAAAATAAATAAATAAACAAACAAACAAAAAAAACCAGTTAATTTATGTAAAGTACTTGAAACAGTTTCTGGGACATAAGCATAATATGCCATTACCATCTCCTCCTCCTTTTCTTTTCTTCCTCCCTTCTCTTCTCTTCTCTTCTTAACTCTTGCTTCCGTTGTTTGGATTCTCCAGCCTCTGTGAAAGGGTCCCCAGCACAGTCTCACAAGGACTCATGTCAGTGTTCACATGTGCTTCCCTCTACCTTGGTGCCACTTTCATCGGCGCCACTTGAGACACCCACGCCAGCCTCAGAGTGCCGCCACAGACACTGTGTCTAGGATGCTCTTTCTCAACACTAAACAACGTGGAGATATTTGAGCTGTGCAGTTCTGTGGAATCCTAAGACAGGCTTCTGTGTCACAGCTGTGCTAGTTCCGGCTCCCTAAGCTCCGTGCAGTGCTTCTTCTGCCTTGAGTTTCCTTCACCCCACGTTCCATGGAAGGAAGCGTGCATCCGTGGGGCTGGGCCGTGACCAGAGTCCTGAACAGATGCCATGCTGGCCTCCATCCCTTGGCCCCCATCCGCCACAGGCAGCAGCCCCTTCAGTTGTTCTTCTTCTGTCAACTTCTCCCCACCCGTTTACTAGCCACATACCGCCACAGAGGAATCTCACTTGGGATCAGCTGTCACCTCTCTGACAGAGCACACTGTGTGGTGAGCAGTCAGCAACTGAATGGGAAGTTATCAGGGATGGAGAGCATGTCAGAATTCCTTACCTTCACTGCACTCGGTTCCAGATTGAGTGCAGTTCCCTAGACAAATTGTTGACCGATTATTTACCATTAATAGCTCATGGCCAAGCCAGAATGAGGAACTTCATTGGGGGTAGAAATATTCATTGTCTCATGTAGAATGACCAAGCTCTTGAGTTTGTTCCGAGCCATTCTGGGTACACGTGTGACATACACAATGATCATATTCATCATAGGAAATTTGTACCTGTACATAAAGTATCTTCATTTTTTCCCATTCCCCTGCCTTCCCTTCGGTCCTTCTTCCCCTGTTCACTTATAAAACGTTGTTTCTATTGTTTTCCTTCCATTCTTTGTCTTTAATCTCTGTTCCCTTCCTCTCTTCTCCCATTCCCCTTCCTTGTTCCCCTTCTCATTTGATCGTTTTCTTCCTGGATACATATAGGATTGCTCAGTTTGACAAATGCCCCCACACTCCAGACATATATCAATCCCCATCTTCCAGCTTCGAGTGTGCACCCACCAAACAAGCACACTCCCATGAGTGGTGTCACCATCACCTGGTGCCCTGTTCCCCCAGCTTGTATCAAGTCTATAAAATAGCAGTCCACAGTTGCGCCAAACTTTATATTTTCTTGCTTAGCTTTCTGACCTTCTTAGATACTGCTTTTTGTGATGTTTCCTTTTTCTAATCAGCAGAGGGCCTAAGATCCTCAGCAGAAGCACTGAGGTTTCATCCTCACGAAAGGCTGTGTTTCAGAAATTGCTGGCAATTTCCTTCTGAATCCTTGTGGAATAATCAGTATTTAATGCATTTTCTTATATATTAGATTATCATTCATGGGAAGTGACAGCTGAAGAAAGTCCCTGGTATGTGAGCTCCCCACACCTTGTTATCCTCCCACAGTTATAATTGCTTCTGTCACACTGACATCTTCAACCCTTTGACCAGTGTTCCAGCCCACACAGCCTCACCATCTGCTGATGCGACATCAACCTGATGGCCTCTCTCCAGGCATTCCTAAACGGGGCCGGGGAAGGAAACAGAGATGGCAAGTGTGCCAGCTGGCCCCAGTACCACAGATCTAGATGGTGACAAGCCATGACCCAGGATGGGGAGGAGAAATGGACTATGCTGAAGGCTAACTCTGTGGCACCATCAGTGCAGGGGGTGGACCTCCCTGCTTGGGGAAGCAGAATCAAAGTGTGTTAAATCTGTTCTTACAACAAATACATCAGCCTCTTTTTAAGATACAGTCACAAAAGAATGTTGAGTAGGAGATAAAACTGGAAACCAACATCTGAATGGTTTGATTCTTGCTCCTTTTACATCTCTAAGTGGCATTACCCATCGCATGGCACTATCTCTCGGTGGTTTGAGAATTATTTGAAAACAATGTACATTCTGGCTCCTCGGGGAAAAAGCCAAGGCAAGCTGACCTGTGCCGGTGAGCGAGTCCTGTGTCACAAGCTGCTCGGGTCCCACCACCTGTACTGCTCTTTGGGTCTCAGAGGGTCTCGGTCTTCATGTGCTGCGGTGGACTGATTGACTCATTTCTTTTTCTCCAAATACTTAAGTCAGACAGATATTAAGATTTGTTCTACAGATTGCAAACTTAGGCAGATGACAGTGGCTTTTGCTTTGTCTCTTGCTAATGTTATTGATGATTTCGATGTATTTAATGTTAGGACAGTTCCGTTATAAGTTTCTAGTCTCCATTTTCGTATTGAGTCCTTTCTTTGTATACACATTTGTTTTGGTCTACTTCTTTTTCATTTTTTCCTTTTTTAAAAGGAAGTGGTAGCACAGAGGCACCCGGTAAACAGAATACCGTCCCTCAATAGAGGAAGCTATATACTATCATTGGTTTTTATTTCTTTTTTGGCCAAAATTTCCCATAGATCCTGCCTGTTCTCCAAGCAGACACCTCCCAAGGGATACTAAAGCCCAGCCATGGATGAAACACATGAAAATCCCAGATCAACCCTGTGTGGAGGACAGAGACAAGTCCAGAAGCAGAGACTCAAAACTGTTGAAATTCTAGTGTTTCATCTCCAAAACACTCAAGTTAACTAGCGAGGTTCCTTCCCACAAGGTCAATTCAGTTGATAAACCATGCACAAAAGAAATAGAGACATCATAGCTTTGGCTTTATAAGTTACCTGTAGGCAAGAGTACCATTAGCAGTGGCAGCTTTGGAGCGCCTATGTCTTAATCTTATAGGCAACGTACTAATCCAAGTGTCCTCCTTTGTTGCTATACAAGGAGAATAAAACTGAATGCTTGAAACAGCAGGGCAGGCTGGCATGACGGTTGGTTAATTTGCTCTCGGTACCAATAAACAACCTCAGGCAGAGAGAAACATGCTGGAGTGTCCAGAGATTATTGCACACTCAGACACTGTGTGGGAAAACCATCAGGGTCCCCCTGGGTAGAAAGTGCCAGACGCTAAAAGAATCATCAGAAACAGTCATGTACAACAGATAGTGAGTGAATGGCGAGTGTGATGTGTGGCCTCCCTGGAGGGAAAGGAAAGGTGGTAATAGAGGTGGCCAAAATAAAGCCCTCTGTATCAGATGGTTGGGAGTGTGTACTTGAGACACACTACAACTGGAAGATATAAAAGGCTTCTGAGTGAAAGAGGAGAGGCATAAAAATGGAAAATGGAAGGATAGGGAACATTATTAATTCAAATAGCCCGTGGAGAAAGCAATACCTTCTGCTATGGTGAGGTAGAATCACAGAATTATTATCCCAGGAACTGAGACAGTGATATAAGGCTACGCTTCAGGGAAGTGGCTAAAGGGTAGAAAAACAGATATGCATGCCAACAGTGCCCTTTTGCTGGAGAGCTGACCTACTTCACCTCTCCCCCTCCACCTTTTGGAGTACAGTGCAATTTTAACACTGTTTTGTGGGGGAGGTTATCCTAGAAATCAAGAATGTGAGTTTCTAGTCATGGCTTTAACATTAACCATGTGACTTTGGGTAAGTCACTCCAGGGCTGGAATAAAAATTTTCCTAAACCCCCCAAAAGATTATGGCTTCTCCTTTACTCCCCTATACATACTTTCAAACAATTTTAAACCTTAAAAGTATAATGACTTTCTGCCAAGTTATGACTTTTTTCCAACAATGATTACTTTGATACTGTTAAATAAATCAATATTTTAAAATGTATTTTCTCCATTTTAATTTCCCTGCTTTGTTAATGTTCTATCTAAGCACGTGTTTAGTTTCCTTGTTGGATAGTCCAGTTGTGGTGGATTTCCCTTACTCAACCTTAGTTTTCTCATCTATGAAATGAAGATATTAGACCAGAAGAATTCCAGGATCTGTTCTGACTTAAATTTCTACAATTTTACAATCTCGAAAACCTGTTTTCTATCTGCCTTTATCACTGTCTTATGATGATATCTTGGTGTTTCCAAATATAGTTGAGAAAAACAATATCGCATTTCCATATCCACTCAATTCCACATGTCTATTAAAAAAATGATACTTAAACTTCGGTGAATGTCTAGTGCAAAATGAAAGGATAATAGTGTCTCTTTTTATGTCTAAATCTTATGAAGGATACGTCTATAGTAAGATATGATCATCAGCAAAGTCTCTGCTTTACAGGTGAGGAGTATTTTAGAATAAAAGCAAAACCATTTTGGAAATGGTTAAAAGTTATGAGTGATGTCAAATACCTGACAATATTTCAGGGTGTGACTCTGAAAGTTTTTCTTAACCCTTTTGGGTTTTAGCTTTCCTATTTGGTCATTCATTGATTCATTTGCCCAATCATTTCTTCTCAATTCATCTACCTCTAATATTTTATAAGCTAAGTCTACCTCTGATGTGTTGTGGAATTTGTTAAGAACAGATCTCATAGGGGCTGGGAATTTAGCTCAGTGGTTAAAGTGCTTGCCTACCAAGCACAAGGCCCTGAGTTCAATCCCCAGCACCAAAACAACAACAACAACAACAACAACAAAAACAAAACCAGATCTCACATCTATGTGTTGGCAGCTTGAATACCAACCACTGCCCTGTGACTTTTCACCCTTGTGCTAAGCGGAGACATCACCTTCACTTCCACACATACTCCAAAAGCAGAGCAGCAGAAACTGGGTCTCTCCAGCCTAGCTGTGCTTTCTCTTTCAGATGGAAGCTGCACATTATTTGCTGGAAAGTTTCTATAGCAGATGATACCAGGCAGACAAGCAAGCACACGCTCCCAGAGCCCCACACACGCTAAGCCAGGCGCACACACACTTGCCAATACCAACCCCGGGAGAGCTGCTGGGTGACGGAGGGAGTGTGCTCAGAGGGGCCAGCACTGCTCTGAAGCCCTGCTAACCTCTCTGTGTGGCCATGCTGTATTTTCAGCTTGTCATCATGGCTGGGACAGTGCTGCTTGCCTACTACTTCGAATGCACTGACACTTTTCAGGTGCATATCCAAGGATTCTTCTGTCAGGACGGAGACTTGATGAAGCCGTACCCGGGGGCGGAGGAAGAAAGCTTCATCACCCCTCTGGTGCTCTACTGCGTGCTGGCTGCCACTCCCACTGCTATTGTAAGTACAGACATAGACTTCCGTCTTTATTGTTGGATATAAAGGATATTTCTTGGCTGCTTTTTCTTCCTTTTCTTCTCTTCCTGGGCATTTTTATACAGAGCTCTGTATAAAAAGTCATTTATTAAAATATGTCTTGTCTTGATAGATGGCTGTTGCTTTTTAGTATCTGGATTTAAAAATGTGAGTTCTTTAAAAAGCACGTGTTGAATGTTACTCGTCAACAGGCCTAATTAGCTACCATGTTTAAAACAGCCACTGTGCTCTTGAAAAACTATGCTGTGGGTTCTGTGTATTCAGAAGAGATTCTGACCTTAAGAGCTGGCGTTGATCGGAAGACTCAGACCAGAGTGGAACAGAATCGCGCCAGCCGGCACTTCCTGCTCTTCTCATTGAACTTCTGAAGGCCAGAGATGAGAGCACTTGCATCACCCAGAGCTTGCCGTGATTCGTTCCTGATGGCTCTGACTCTGTTCACATTACATCACTTGCAATTCATTGGGAACTTTCCCCATGACTTCATTTTCTCTCTCATGAGGCAAAAATTTGGCCAGATGATTCTCTAGGGAGACTACTTCAGAAGCATAAAGCTTGCAGATCTGTGTTATCTAGTCAGGTGATTTAATATTTAGGTGTTTTAAATTTTATTTTAAAAATGACATTCGGAAGGAGTTTTGAAGTAAACACTCCTGTGTCTAAACAGGCTCTAACGTGATATTAGTTGGCGTGTAATATCTTAGTTACCTTTCCATCCTTGTTCTTAACACAGTCACGATTGTTTCCCCAACTGACCTCACTCCCCTCCGCATGCCCTCTGTTCTCTTTTCGGGGGCAGTAATATAAAAATACTGAGTCACATGCTGAAGTATGTAGTGACTGCCCACACTTTCGGCCAAACTTCATTTTCAGTAGCAATGTTTTTGCTTGCTTTAAAAGGGGTTATAATTTTGGGAAGAAATGATGTGGACATAATGAGTCAATACTTTAAGTTCCTTTGGATCACTGATTCCACGTTCAACAAAGCTCCCTTTTAAAGAATAAGACTCTGAATGGGGCATTTGAAATGTCAGTCCTTTGGGGTTAGCGCTGATAAGCTACAACTTGATTTTTCGGGATGGCTAAAAACACAAACTTTAGAGCCCCGCACACCTGGCTGTGTGACTTTGGGCAAGTCACCTTACTGATCCCTCCCATCCAAAATTAAGATAACTGGCCTCTATTTCATGAGTTTTCATGAGGCTTAGAAGTGACTTAGTGCAATGCCTGGTGTGTACTAAGTGGTCAAAAGTATGGAACAAAGAACCTAGTTGGAAACCATTCTCTGCCCTGCATTTGAAGAGAACAAGATTCCTCCGAGAATCCCCATACAAGTGCTTCAGCCACATTCTAGAGTAAGAAGAGGTGGACTTTCCTCAGAAGGAAGCCAAGTCTATATGGTTCTTACTTTAGCCTTTCTTACCAGTCTGAGGAATAGGAGAAAGTATAGAAGACAACCTTCTCTGTGCCTCACAAGGGAACATATTCCACTTCCCACTTCTATCTGCAATGGTTTGATATTTGTTGTACTTGCAGACACTGGGCTTAGTCTACACTCAGATCCTCTTTAGTCCTATCTCATAAGCATATCATTTTCCTATGTTTTCAAATATGGATCCCTGAATGATTCGTTGACTTATATATTTTTCTCTCTTCTGCTTAATCCTAGGAAATATCATTTATCTATTTCCTAGATTCTTCTATAATTATTTGTGTAATCATTTTTTCCATTAAACTAAGAAAAGGGAAATAATTTAAAAAACTATTAGTGAAAGTCAGGTGTGATGGCAAATGCCTTTAATCCTAGCACTCGGGGCTGAGGCAGGAGGATCAGCATATTCAAGGTTAGCCTGGGCTATATAGCAAAATCCTGATTTATAAACAAAACAAAACAAAAACTATAAGCAGAAAATTAGAATAAAATGCAATAGAATTGATAAATAATACCAGGCTAATTCTTCAATAACTAAAATGTACATCTGCCTGGCTAGTTTAATCTAAGACAGGGAAAAGTGAAAACAGTTAAAAAGAACAAGGAAGAAACCCACCATAATTCTTTAGACGTCTACACTGTATTTCTATATGAATTGTATGTATAATTCTATGTCAATAAATGCTTACATCTCAATAAAATTGATATCCTGAGAGATAATTTACTTAACAATGACTTAAAAAGATGTGACAAAGCTCAATAGATGAACAATAGAATACTGTTGAAAAATGTCTAATATTTTAATCTTAAAAATAGTGTAAGGACATATATCTGTTGAATAATTTCCTCTACACATTTGAGGAATGAAAAATCCCACTTACAGATTCTAAAACTAAATGGAAAGCTTTTCAATGCATGGTACAAACAAAAGTACGGAACTCCAGCACCTAGAAAGTACACACAAATGCTCACAAAAGTCCCCTCAATAGTAACAGCTGTCTCACTTAGGAGTTGATACAAACATACAAAAAATGGATCGGTAAAAGTATCTACAAGCACAGACAATTAACAAAACAAGAAACAGACTACGAATATAAGCATTTCTAAACTCATCGGTGATCAAAGAAAAATAATTTTTAAAGATATAGCACCTTCCCAGTATAAAATTGGCAAATGTTTTAGAGGAGCACCGTACATATTATTGTAGGTGTAGAAACTTTCATACAACTATAGTCAGAGTGTAAACTATTTTCCTTCTGAAGAGCAACTAATCAAAGATGTATTAAGAACTTTATAAACTTCAGGCACAATCATTAATTCCATCCCCCAGATTTATATTAAGGAGTTTTATACAAAGATCTGTCTTTGGGGTGTGTTTATCTCAGCAATAACTTTAATAGTGAAAAACTTGTAACTAGCTAAGTTCATAACACTAGAGGACTGGTTAGGTACATTACCAGTACTTATAATTTTTAAACACCTTAAGTAGTGACGGAAACTACTCATAATTTAATATTACAAATTTTAAATTTTTTTATTTTATTTTTACCTGTTTGCAGTTCATGTAGTTTACAATAGTCTTGGGGAATGGTAACATGTACATATTACAGCATGTTCCTTTCTTTTTCTTTCTTTTTTTTTTTAATCTGCTTCCCCTTCCTTCTCCCTCCCCTCCCTCCTCCTCCAGTTGTCCTATCCCATTTTTCATTCCTGTTGATATTATTTGTCTTAGCTCATGTTATGGCCTATAATATTTACATTAATTGGGATCATTTGGTTCTTGTACATGGCATATTTTTATTCCTCTTATTTCCCCTTCCCTTCCTCCTTACCCCTTCCCCTTGTTCCCTTGGGCTACTTCCCTATCTTTGCCTCACTCATATGAGAGACACAATACAGTATTTAAGCTTGTGTATTTGATTTATTTCACTCAACCTTATATTTTCTAGGTGCATCCATTTTCCTACAGATGTCTCAAATTTATCACTCTTTGTAGCCAAATAGTATTCCATTATATGCGGATACCACATTTTCTTTATCCCATGATCATCTGTTGATGAGTATACAGGCTGCTTCCAAGATTTAGCTATTAAGAATTGTGCTGCTATAAATGGTATGCATGTATCACTGTAGTATGATGACATAAACTCTTTGGGGAAAATACCTATTGGGGGGAATAGCTAGATCATATAGAATTTCTAATTTCAGTTCTTTAAGAAAACTCCATACTGATTTCCATAATGGTTGTACTAGTTTGTGTTCCCATCAGCAATGAAGGAGGGTTCCTTTAACACCACAGTCACACCAGGGTTTGTTGTTGCTTAATTTCTTAAGGATTGCTATTCTTTCTGGAGTAAAATAGAATCTTAGCATTGTTTTAGTTTACATTTCTCTAGTGGCCAGAGATATTGCACATTTTTTCATGTATGTATTGGTGGTCATTTGTATTTTTTCCTCTGTGAAGTGTCTGTCTATTTCTCTTGCCATTTCCTGAATGGGTTTTTTTTTTTTTTAGTTCTTTGTATATTCTAAATATTAGTCCTCCCAGGAGTGGCTGGCAAAAATTTTTCCCATTCTGTAGGTTGTCTCTTCACTCTGCTGATTGATTCTTTTGCTGTACAGGAGCTTTTTAGTGTGATATAATCCCATTTGTTGATTCTTGCTGCCATTTCTTGTGTGACTGAGGTTGTGTTTATAAAATCCTTTCCTGGGGCTGGAGATTTAGCTCAGTGGTCAGAGTGCTTGTCTTGCAAGCACAAAGCCTTGAGTTTGATCCCCAGCACTACAAAAAAAAAAAAAAAAAAAAAAAAAAAAAAAAAAAAAAAAAAAAAAAAAAAAAAAAAAAAAAAAAAAAAAAAAAAAAAGAAAAGAAAAGAAAAGAAAAAGAAAAAAAAAAGAAAATCCCCTCCTACAACAAAAAATTGTATATAGTATTGTGGGTAAAATCATCTT
This sequence comes from Hystrix cristata, assembly GCA_004026905.1. NCBI lineage: Eukaryota > Metazoa > Chordata > Mammalia > Rodentia > Hystricidae > Hystrix > Hystrix cristata. Next base: position 49,323 of record PVJO010005126.1, on the reverse strand, counting down.
CCCTCCTATAAGAGAATCTGACCATCTCTTAATTTTCTGCCTCTGTTTCCCTAGAATGAGATGATATGGCGGGGGTGGGGGGAGGTGTGCAGGGGATTGAACTCAGGGCCTTCCACTTGCTAGGCAAGCACTATACCACTTGAGCTAAAACCCCAACCCCAAGATGATGTTTTTGACTATGTCACTAGTCAAAACTGGTCCCTGATTGGTGAGTTACATTTGTTTCAGAGAGCAATTGGCACCTGAGGGAGTGCCATGCTATGATTTCCAATGGCAGAGACTTTGGTGATCTGGCATGTACATCATAGGATTTGGGAAACTATTCCTACAGAATCGTTTCCTACATCCTCTGATAGTATGTAGTCTCCATGCACCTGAGTTGTACTGTTCCACCAGACCACCGCAAGGACACGCACTGAAAGGGAATAGGTAATGCTGTCCCATGGTTCCTTCCAAGCAGAACAGCACCTGTAGCCTGTGCCTGTCTGTGGGTCTGAATATTTAATAGAGGCTAAGAAAATACCTAGTGGGTTATATGTGTTGCAAGTATAAACCTAAATTTCTAATTACATAAAAAGACTAGAAGGCAGGTGTGGTGTGGATCCCATCTGTAATTTTAGCTACTCAGAAGGCTGAGGCCAATCTGGGCAATTTAGTGAAATCCTATGCCAAATTTGAAAAAAATAAGACAGGCTGGGGATATAGCTCGGTGCTTCCTAAGTACAAACTCGAGTGCCACAAAAAACAAAAAACAAAAACTGGAAATAAATAAAGTAAAACTTTTCAGCTATTAATTTCTGAATACTAATCACTGTGCTAATTTTTTATACATTTTCAAATTCCACATTAGTTTATATGATTTTAGAATCAAGGGGTATATTTTAAAACAATTTGGCATTTCTTCTGGCAATTACTAATCACCACACTTTAATAAGACTTGAATATAGCAATTCTAATAAACAAAAGTACACCCAGTCAAAGCTCAAAAGTAGGAAAAAAACAGAACCTTGGAAATACTTTTCTCCTTGGGAAAAAATGATAGGTCTCCTGCCATTCTAAGATTTTCAGCAGAAACTTTTCCCAAGGCTGCTATTTTTTATCTTATCTCTACCATTGATTCATTTTTCCCAAATGGCACAAATGGAATGTGGGCCAAATGCTCCAGTGGGAAGCCAAGGGGACACAGTCAATGGTCAGCACAGAATAACAGCCTGATGTTCCTCTCCTGTTCTCATTTAGGAAACTCTGATTCAGCTCTTTTTTATCCTTCTGCTTCTCTAGCTGAAAGAATTATGAACAATAATGCTGATAAGCACCCTCCCAAGATTTGCTGAGGAATACCACATAATTGATGATGGTAAAAATAACACAATTTACATGTATCATTGGGTGACTACTCCTTACAATAGCCTAGTGAAATGGAACACAGAGAAGAAACACAGAGAAGAAAGTTTATGGTCTGACTCCTTTGTGGTCCAACTCTCACATTTAGTTGAGAATATTGAGACTCAACTTGATTAAATATTTGCCAAAGATTCCAACTGGTTTGTGTACAACTGCACAGGCAGCCACTTATTTGTTTCCACTTTTTCCCCCCTCCCAGATGGGGGCATTGCTAGGAGCCAGGGCTGACGACAGCTGAAGGGTGAATGGCAGAGAGCAATGTGGTCTCTGAACTCTGCAGGTGGTGTTTGATCTTCTCTCAGGACCAAAAAATAAGTGGATAGCAGCAGGACAGAAAGCAGAACTCTTCTGACACTCAGGCAGATCTCCTGGTAGCAAGAACTGTGCTTCCTTCTTCTTTATGAAAAGTAGGCCTGGTTGGGTCCCTTGATTACAGACTCTGGTACCTACTCCAGCACACACCTCTGCTCCAGAGTGTACACTCTTCCTTGTCCTCACCATGAGAGGGTCTTTCTCAAACTTGGCCTGCCAAGAGGTGGGGAGTCCAGTCCTGCCTCTGCACCCAGGAATTGGGTGACCTCTGGTTAGTCATATTCCCTCTGTGGGTTCAGTTTTCCCAGCTTTACATAAAAGAAGAGCTCATACTAAATAATTTCTATGATTCTTCCAGATTTCCGATTCTATAAGAAGTCAAAAGGCCCTACATATCAGATTCCTACCTCCCAAGCCATGGCTTTCTCTCTGGAGGTCAGTTCTGCACTTCTATGCTTGGTCAAGTGTTTCACAGAAGTGCATATTTTTTAAATTCCTCCTTAAAAGCATTTCCTATTCTTTCTGGAGTGTAATAAAAACAGGACTCCTCGTAGGTGATTTTTATGATACTAATTCTAAGATTCAAAAAAGGAGTTCAAACTGGACTTGCCTTTCATTTTCTGTGCATCCCTTAGTACATTAACAATACCAGAACCTAGCACTGTGCCTTGCTATGTGTCTCTGTAGATGGGCATTAAGAACCCTATTCACGGCCGTAGGAGCACACAGGAAAGACATGAGGGAAAAGATTCTGCTGTTGAAGCTGTCATTTCCTATTTTCCTTCTTGTGCCTTGCTGTCAGAAAATATTAGCATCATAATGAAACAAGGCCACATGGGACAAACCGCAAGGGCCAAGGCTGCCGCTGTCCCAAATCTCTAGGTAAGGTTAGAGGATGGATGATTTGTTGTGTCCAGAACTGTGTTAGCCAGAAGTGGTGGCCCACACAACAAAGAAGCCTGCAGGGTATGTTCTAACCACCTGCAAACCTTGGATAACTACTGCCTTGGGCCTGCCGAATAAACTCACACACTCAGGGTAAAACAGAAGAGCCTGTTTGGATAAGAGGATTTTCTCAGCAGAGAATCTGATTTACCCTTATTTTATCTCAGTCCCACCGGCACAAAGCATGAGAAAATAGCTATTAAACTTTTCTCTTGGCCTCACAACGAAGTGATGGGGGAGTATTTAGTACTGAAGCAACAGAACATTTGACTCCCAGCCCAAGAGAATTGAAATAGCTGACAGTTTGCATGCAAGTGTGTACACATGTAAACATAAGACTTAGCTGGAACTTCCTAGGAAACAAAGAGACAAATGCAGTTTGATTGAAAGGCTCAAGGTAGAGGAAATTGTGAATCTTCGTTTGAGAGTTTCTAGGCTGTAAGCTCTTATAGGAAATGTAAAAGCACATCGCAGATTGCAAAGTGGATTTTTAATAAGGCCAGGCTGTTGGCAGGCTGACGGGAGACAGAGTTGCTGAAGTACAGGCGTCGTTGTAGGACTTGCACTCCCTCGTAATTTGGCTTTTCCAGGCTCAGAACAATCTCATCTGTTGAAACTTTGTAAACGTTTTGAAATTCACATCTTTTTGCATTTTGTACATTATCACATGATTTTCTTTAGTAATGAAAAGTTACCATGACTGTGCTTTCCTCTTTTGCTGATATACTCAAGCTTTGCAATTTATTCTTTTCCCCACCCCGGGAAATGCTTATAGATATTGCTGTTCATTTTTATGGATTAAAAAGGAAAGAGACTTTAAAAAAAAGCCATTCCCCCATTTTCTGCTCATACTGTGTTCCAAATCTTTGTTAGAGATTGTTTTTTGCCTGACACTATTCCACAGAGAGACGTTCTTCCCGCCTTCAGTATGTCCCTTCTAATGATTGCTGACTGGATGCTTGTATTAAGGAGCTTGATTATTTGTTTCTTGAAAAGAATATTGTTTGCCTGAAAACATGTGATGGCCAATTTTATTGGTGATTACAATTCATTTTAGTTTTTCCTGAGAATAGTATTTTGGCTAACCTATTTGAAATTTCCACTGGATACTGAATGATTTTCAAAATGCCTTCCTGCAAACAACCTCACTGTATTTAAGCCTCGAGCTTTGAAAGGTTTACAAAGTGTTCAGAGTGGAAGTCTGTCATTTATATCTATGTATGATAAAGCAGAAATAAAGAAATCTTGGGCCAACCAAAGCTCAGCAGCTAAAGGAATCAGAATCTCTCTGAAGATCTGGGGTTGTCAATAGCACACTCTTTTTCCCACTGTCAGAAATAGCGAGTAGGCAAAAATCTCACCACCAGCCTCTGCTGTCCTTTAAGAAGACAAAGTGACAGAGGTATCAGCAGATGAGATGACTCTGGAGTAGATTGCTCCTACTCTGCTTTTAGGGAAGGTTACTTGGTGAAGGTGAAGTTCCATGAGATTGTACAAATCAATGGTGTTAAAGTAAACAGTATCGCAGGAAATCACAGCAGTTCTGGAGATTTTAACTGACAGAACTGAGATTAAAATGAAATTATGTGACTTCAGTTTCCCTTAACAAGCCTCTCTTGTCAGTTTCCAACATAAAGGCAAAGATATTGTAGCCAAAAAAAAAAAAAAAAAACTATAAGGATCTTGTAGTTCAACTTTTTCATTTAAAAGATGAGAGACCAAAAAAAAAAAAAAAAAAGAGAGAGAGAGAGAGAAACCAAGGCCCAGAGAATCAACTAGTCCAAAATCAAACACCTGAGTAGGGAGAAAGGCAAGCTAGAATTATGCCGTGTTTCTTTTTACCACAATGATTTCTTTCTTCTATTTCAACACATATCCTTGTATAGATATGCCAAGTGAAGAAAGAAGACATTCTTTGAAAATTTACAGATGCTTTTACATATAGTTCTTAATCTTTTCAACAGTTTCCTGAAATAGTCTTATTGTCACATTCAAATCATGAAAAAGAGAAGAAAATCTGAGGCTCGAGAAAGTTCAACTACTTGCCCAAGTCACATTAAGAAATCAGAAAGCTGGGATTTCAACTCCATTTTCCACATTCAGGAAACAGCAACACCTTTGATATTACCAAGAGTCAGAGCCACAAATAACGTGTGTATGAAATTAAAATGTTAAATTTTAGGAATTCCAGGGGCCTTTTTTTTTGATGGCAACAATATATGGCAGGCAGTGAAATCCCTTTATAATATGAAATTATAATATAATATATCTTCAAGTGACTGGGTTTTTTCCACAGTTTGTTTATATTTTAAAAATTTTAATGGATCCATAGGTTTTTCATGTATAGCAATTATTTATCACTTGTCATGTGTTTTGTAAAACATTTGTGAAGGGGAGGGGTGGAGCAAGATATCAGAATAGAACTGTCCAGTGATCATCCCCACACTTACAGAAATGCTAATGTGAACAACTACACACAGCTGCGTGCACACATCTTTACAAAAGCTAATGACACCTGGTTATGATACAGTAATAAAAGACACATTGAAGAGGGTAGGAAGGACAGTTTTATGTTACCTATACCATCCTTCCCCCAACCTCAGGCTGTACAGCATAGAGAGAAATATCATCCATCTCGGGGCAAGAAAGGAAAGTAAGAACTGGATTTGGGGTTGAACTGTAATGCTGGACTTGTCACAGTAAAACCCAGAACTGGGCAGTAACCCTCCATGCAAACCCTTTGTGGCCCCAGACTCCAGGCCATCACCCATGGCTTAAGATTCGCCCTATTCCCTGTGAGGAATTCACAGCTAACATCATATTAAACAGGGAAAAGTTGAAAGTTTTTATATCCAAAAGAAGACAAGTACACCCAGTCTCATCACTTTCATTCAACATAGTACTAGAAGTCCTAACTACAGCAATTAGGCAACAAAAAGACATAAAAAGGGTCCAAAGTAGAAATTGGATTTTGTATATAGAAAGTCCTAATGATGCCACCAAAACTGTCAGAACTAATAAATAAGTGCAGTAAAATTAGGATATAAAAATCAACATATGAAAATCATTAACATGACTATACACTAATTACAAACTATCCAAAAAAGAAATTGCAAGAACAATCCTATTTATAATAGCTACAAAAATTTAAAATACTTAGCCATAAAATTAATGAGAGAAATGAAAAATGACATTAAATGGAAAGATAGCCCATGTTCATGGAATGGAAAAATCAATATTATAAAAAAGTAATCAGCAGTTTCAATGCAATAACTATCATATAGCCACTGAAACTATATACCCAGTGAATGGAGAATAAAATAGTGCTCTATGTTTAGTTAGAGACATGAACGTCCAAGAAACTTGCTTATTAGTATGCCATACCAATGACATTATTCAAAGAAACAGAGCAATAATGAAATTCTTATGGAACCACAAAAAACCTCAACTGTGAAACTAATCTCAAGCAAAAAGAACAAAATCAGAGATATGACACTACCTGACTTCAAAATACCCCAACCCTCTAGCAAACAAAACAGCAGGGTGCTAGCATAAAACAGATACACAGACCAAATAGAACAGAATAGGAAGGCTAGAAATAAGACCTCAAATTTATAGCCAAAGGATTTTCAACAGAGATGCCAAGAATATACAATAGGAAAAAGACAATCCTTTCAATAAGTAATGTTGGGAAAACTGGATATCCATATGCAGAAGAATGACATTGGACTCATCTCACATCATAAAGAAAAAAGAACTAAAATGTACTAAAGACTTAGGTGGAAAACTTGTAACTATGACAGTCGTAGAAGGAAACAGAGAGATAAATCTCCATGCATAGGTGTGGGCAGTGATTTCCTGGCTATGATCCCAAAAGCAGAGGCAACATAAGCAAAAATAGAAAAATGGAATTACATCAACCGAAAAAGTTTCTGTGCAGCCAAGGAAACCACTGAGAGAGTAAAAAGCCAACCTACAGAAGGGGAAAGAATATTTGCAAATTGTACATCTGACAAGGCGTTAATATCTAAAGCACACAAGGAACTCAAAACAATAACTTGATTAAAAATGGCAAAGGACTTAAATAGACATTTCTCAAAAGAACACATACAAATGGCCAACAGCAATATGAAAAAATAACACCATTAACCACAAGGGAAATCTGAATTATAACAGCAATAATATATCCCCTCACACCTGTTAGGATAGTTATTAACAAAAAGACAAAAGATAACTGTGGCGAGAATGTGGAAAACAGGAAACCTGTGCACTGGCAGTGGGAATGTAAATCAGTACAATCATTATGAAAAGAAAAACACTTTGGAGGTTCCTAAAAGTCAGTTAAGCATAGAACTGTCATTTACATCAATATGAATGAACCTGGAGGAGATTATGTTAAGTGACATAAGCTAGGCACTAAAAGACAAACACCACATGATCTCACTCATGTGTGGAATATAAAAAAGTTGAATTTACGAAAGTAGAGAGTAGAATTGTGATGATCAGGGACTAGGGTGGTTAGGAATGAGAAGATGCTCAAAGGATACAAAATTTCAGTTAAATAGGAAGAATATATTCAAGAAAGCTACTGTATAATATAGTAACTATATTATACAATGTTAACTATAATTAGTTAATATATTGATACGGTTAACATCAGTATATCATAGTCTTGAAAAATGCTAAGTGACTGTTAAGTACCACCAAAATGCTAGCTATGTTGGCTGATGTGTATGTTAATTACCTGATTTATTTTGCACTGTAATATATATTTAAACATTATATTGTATATGATAAGTACATGTTTATTCTGTGAATTAAAAAACTGAAATAATTTTTTATAATTTTGTGAAGGAATGTAGTCTAAAAATGATGTGCTCTGTTTTGTTTATTTGCTGTTTTGGTTTTCATATGTGAAAGATAACTTTATCAAGATACAATAGTTGCCCTCATTACTTAAAATATCTGTGCCATTATCTAAAGATTACATGTAACTTAGAATTATAAAAAACGCACCAATGGAATTTATTTGCAGTTCACTCATTGCCAGATCTACTTGGGCCTTGACCATTTCTCACCAGAGAATACTCTCATTTGCCTTGATTGATTCAATGTTTGTTAGCCAACAATCAGAAAGGCCCAAACAGGCAAGACCACAGGTCTGAACACATGGAGGATCCCACGTGCCCCAGCTGCTCTCTCAGCAGAATGATAGATTGAGATGGAGTGGTGTGGCGGAGGTACAGATGGAGGAACCCAGGCACTGCCAAAACTAAAGTCACAAATCTGCCACTATGAGCCAAATGGCATCCAGTGTGGGTCGTGGGCTTGGCAGACAGAGAAAAAGACCCTTTGCCTTTACAATCTTCCATTATCCAAGAAAGCAGAACAAGGCCCTATATGAGGCTACAGAATCTACTCAGTGGAGAAAAAAGTAGTACTCTGTGTACGGTTAGGAAAATGAAGATCCATGAAGGGTATTAGGATATGACAGCTAGATCATTTCATCAGCAGCCTGTATGTCTGTCAATCTTCATAAAATCAGGAATACCTTACTGTGCTCAATTATAAAGTAACACCCTTCTCCCCCTCTTTATTCCTTATAAAAATGTTCATTATCACATAATATATTCCATGTATTGCCAGTAACCACTATACAAATTAGAATACATTCTTGCTCTGATTTTTTTCTTTTATGCTCTACATCTCATTTTTTGTTTGAATGTTGACTGACAGTACAGTCTTTGTCTCACTCAGCACTTCTGACATGAAAGTCTTACGACATTACAGAGTTGTCTGACCCCTATCCCTTTTGCTTTGTTTAGCCCGACGCACCTTGGAGTGATTTTACTCACATCTGTCTACATACGTGTTTACACATGCACACACATATGCACATACACAATGACGTGTTTTAATGAGGATAGGCTGGGTGTCAGTGTTTGTACTCTAGCCTGCTTTTTGCCACTGGGTGTGAATTATGCAAAGCCCCACTGAATGGAGAATTTCTAGGATTTCCACACCCCCTTTCCCATAGAACAGTGCTGGCGAATCTATGGCACACATGCCGCAGCAGGCTGTTTATTACTGAAAACTATAAAAGGCTCACCATTTTCCCTATATAGTAAGACTGGGGTTTTTTAAATGGCTAAGGCAAGCGATGCTCTTTTTCTTATTGTTTATTCTCCTGGGTTTGTAAGTCTCTGTCCCATTTCCTTGGTTAATTTTTTAATCGTGTAATTTCATGATATTCCCAAAGGAAAAAAAATGTTTTTCCTACTCTCTTACACAGTGGCAACACAATGCTTCTGATACAAGATATATGAGGGGGAGGGGTATTCCCCACACACCAGCCAATTCTCTAGTAGATCCCAGCTGTGTGCTCTAGAATTTAACTCAGTCCTAACACTAGCTACCTGGAGGTAACATCAGATCTCATGAATTGAGTGCTCAGTTTCACACGACTGTCCCCATTCAGATGCCACTCACAAGCAACACGCTGTGACCTGTACTTCTGAGTACCAGTCAGGGCTCCCGTGACTCTCTTGTGTGGTTCAGCCGATTTTCTAGGGAGATTCACAGAACTGATTGTACAGATAAGGCAGCAGAGGCACAGAAAGGTGAAGTACTGTGTCCAAGGGCATCAGGACAAATAAAGCCAAAAATCTAGCTTTGAGGCCAAAAAAAGTTGGCTGTGGTGTTCCTCATCTTAATCACTGCACTACTACATAGTAGCAACTCAATAAAATATTTGAATTTAAACTTTGTATTAAGAACACCAAAAGCAAAACAGTTTATCTGCAGTGTGTTTTAACCACCGAAAGACTTGTATGATGCTAAAGTATGAGACAGGATGGTGTAGTGGAAATAGAACTATCAGCCACATTCTAGAGCTTCCCCAGGTACCATTGGGCTGTGTGTAGCCAAGTCTCTGAGACTCTTGGTTTTTCTCTCCCTTAAAGGGAAAGAAAAACACCTTGAAAAATTTCTAGTTTTGAAATTTTATATTTCCATTACCCGTGTGCCTTTATGATAGTATCTTTATCCATATAAACAGATATTCTATAACGAAAGAGAAATATAAGACATGGGCATTCTTAAACATTTATAAGCTTTCTCTAAAACTGCAAGCCCATGGATGGCAAGGAAAATCATCTATAAAATCATAGTCTTCTGTAGAAATGTTGAAACCGAGACAAGGAAAATAAACAATGGGTGTATAATATGGCAGGAAGTGTAAATTTTGGAACCCTGTTGGCCTGGATGCCAATAACAGGGCCACAACGTGCTGTGCCTATAATTTGGAGGGTAAGTTAATGAAGTCTGCTGAACTTTTATTCCTTATCAGTAAGGTAAGGGCAAATATACCTACACTTGGGATCTTGTGAGCATGTCACTTTGCCAAAGGGGCTGACGCAGTGGTAAATAGATAAAAGTAATTATTAATGTTTTCTTCTTCATTGGTGGGTCTTACTCTTCAGTTGTAGCAGTGTCAGGATTTGTAAAATTTTGTTTCATGCCAATTCCTTGTTTTAAGTGGTAATATACTGTGTTGGGTGCTATAAGGATAATTTAAAGATGGAAGATGTGGATTTGCCCATCAAGGAGCTTACAGTCGATGTAAGGGCATTACAATTTAGGAGGTAATAGATATTAAGCTAACAAGAGGTAAGTGCCATAATAAAAAAGAAGGGACAGTCAGCCATTTCAGAGTAGGAAAAATGGATCTCAGGTAAACATAATCAAGTAAGGATTTATAATGTGTGAATAACTATATTTTGCTATCCTTTCTGGACACATTGGCTCCTCTGAAACATTCCTCATCATTGTAATTCACACATTGAATTGTTAAAATTCCCCTTGTCACAAATTCTGTTATAATCTATTATTCCGATTTGTTTTATATGGCCTTAGAATTCAGTATTATGCCTTAGCTCTATCTGAAATGATCAATTGTTGCTTTGATTCTCTGAGGAATTAAATTCAAACTACTATCTCTTGAACATATCTTTTAAAAGGTTTATAAGTCCCCAAAGGTTACTTTTTTAAAAAGCCACTTATCTCTCTTTAATCAAACAACTCTCCCGCTTGACATTTCTTAAACATCCCTTTCACAGATTTTTATTGGTGAGATATCCATGTATTTTATAAAGTCAACACGGGAATCCCTGATTGCTGAAGAGAAAACCATCTTGACCGGAGAATGCTGTTACCTGAGCCCTTTACTGCGAAGGATCATCAGGTTCATAGGTGAGTACAAAAGCCTGATGAACTGAACCTGGTGTGCACGTCGAACTCACTAAATGTGGCAAACACATTTGGTGAAATAAACTATGGAACTTTCAATTTAAAGATAAAGGCTGCTTAGAGGATTTTCTAGGAAGAACAGAAATTGGATCTGATCCAGTACCAAGTCAAATTTTTAATCCTTGAAATAGAGTGGTACTAATGAAAGTGTCTTAGAAATGATTTCAATTTTGCCAGGCATGGTGGCACATGCCTGTAATCCCAACACTTGGGAGGCTGAGGCAGGAGGGTTACCATGAGCTCGAGGCCAGCCCGGGTCACACAGTGAGTTCAAGACAAGACTGAACTACATAGCAAGACCTTGTCTCAAAAAAACCAAAAATGATTTCAAGTTTAACTGCAACATTTATGAGATTCTCCCTGCACATATATTTTAATATTGATTGAATATGGATATATACATTTTAGCTAGGTCAGGCAAAGTAAGGATGGGGGCAAAAAGGGATACCTATAAAATAAATTTAGAAATAATCAAGTTTTCTGACACAGATTTCTTATCCAATACTTTTATTATAGAAGGAATTATAAAAGGGTGAAAAATACCCTTGAGGTTCTTAACACGGATGGCTTTCTAAATTTGGGAAAGAAATACTTATATTAGTGTTTCTGGGTGATAAGGAGCAATAATGAAGACACGCCCCACAGGCCTTCTTCTAGGACTTACATAAAACTTCCTGGAGTGCTATGGATAAGGATTATATATATGAGAATATGTATATGGGTACAAGTAGAAATATAGGTCTTGTAGAGTTCATGCACACTAAATAATAAATAAATGATAATTATTACAGTGTTTTAATGAGATCTTGCAAATATATACTGACTGGATCTTCTTGAGAGTCACAGTAAAACACCCAAACTGTGAACATGGCTTATTTTTAAAACAAGCTGTGTTGCGGCTGGGGATTTAGCTCAGTGGTAGAGGGACTGAGTAGCAAGCACAAGGTCCTGAGTTTGATCCCCAGAACTCCGCCAAAAAAACAAAACAAACAAACAAAAAAACCCCACCAAGCTGTGTTGAAGACGTATAGAACTGAGAGCTAGAAATAAAGCATACTCTCAAACCTTTTGCTAAGTATTAATCTTTTTTTCTTGTTGTAGGAAAGGGTTAAATTTCCTAAAGTTATGAGTAAATCCCCACATCAAAATCAAATATGCAATAATGCCTCTGATTGGAGTGGGAATAAGGGAAGTAGTACAATGGAAGCCTAAGCAACTTTAATGTAAGAGAAGCAACTCTTAACATTAAAAATAGTCCTAGGAATTTACTAATGATATTTACAGAATAAATATTTCTGCAGATTGTAGTGTGATGCCACTACTGTCTATTTCACCCACTCCATATTATGGTTCTTTTCAAAGGGGTCCAGAGTCAGATTGCTCCCTACCAGACTGGTTAGGGAACACATCACCCAGGGGAAGAGAGGAAAGACGACATGTTTATTATAAGGAACACTGAAGTGGACACTTTATATATACTGTTTGATTTCATCCACTCGATACCATGTAAGGTATTTTATAGTTTTAATTGTACAGATGAAGAATCTGATAGAAAATGGAGTAAATTTTCCTAAGGAGTATTGGGTGTATGGATGCACGCACATATATGATTCAAGGAAGAAGACTGTATAAGCACCATGCGATCTGCCTCCTCTGTGTGTAATGTAACAAATTATTCAAAGCAGAAGGTTATCAGAATATGATTAAATGGAAATATCTTCAAAAGTCACTGTTATTTTTCTTTGGCAAAGATAAATCTTACCTATTTGTGATTTATACCAGCTGGAACAAAGTCCAAAGAATAGAAATTTTAACTGGTATTTGGTATTTATGCAGTCCTGTAGGCTTCAACAGAGCAAGTCTTTGTTTACTGAGGGATGTCAGAAGGCCTTAGCATCAAAGAACAAGCCCCCCAGATTGGCTGTTCTGGTACATGAAATTCCCACTTGAGAAGTCACACTGAGCTGAGACATTCTTTCAGCACTATCACTGTTAAAGTAGAAATTTGTTATCCTGGAAGAGCATCAAATTCCTGTATTCATAAGCATTAGTCCATTTGGGTCTTACATAAACTAATAGGGACCTGGATGTTGAAAACAGAAGCCAGACATTCAAATCGATCAGTTGAAGTTTGGCATCGCGAGGTGCTACTTATAAGGAAGGGATGCTAAAGTGAAGGGATAGTCAGGAGCAGATAACAAGTAAATCTTGGGGAACTGCAGGGAACAACAGCGAAAGGTAAGGGGAATCATAGATTAAAAAGTATTTTCTTCATGTTTTTCCTCTTTTGTGAAACCAGCATCTGCCCAGTTGCTCAGGGAGAAAAATCTGGGAGATGCACTAAACCATCTGGAAACTTGTTAGAAATGCAGAGTCTTAGTCCTTACGCTATATTTACCAATCAGAAAGTTTGGGAATCAAGCCTGATAATCCTGGGTGTTTTAGCACTGCAGCCAGGTGGTCGTGATGTATGCTAAATATTGAAAAGCACTGATGTAGGCCATTATGATTTTTTTGCCCTTTTAACTGATCTCCCTACATACTGTCTTGCATCTTAGTTCCATTCACTCCAACCCGACAAAAATCTTCCTGAAGCAAAAATATGAACAAGTCATTTCTCCACTTAAAACCCTTCAGTGGATTTCTGGTGTTCTTAATAACTCGTAGAGCCCTTCGTAGAGATCCTCCCTCGGTATGTCTCCAATCTGGTCTCCTCCGGGCTAAACTGCTTCATGGACCCTCAAAAGGATGGTGTGACGCTTTGCTTCGGTGCCCGCTCCTGGGGTGCTCCTTCCACCTAGAATGTCCCATTGCTATCCCCTTACCTTCAGGTCTGGCAAAATCTCACCCATCCATCACAATGCTGTTTAAACATCACCATTTACTCATCCAGACAACCAGCTCCCTTGTCTTTCAGGACCCCACTGAGCCTTGCAGCCACCTCTCCTTTAAGGCGTAGTTGCATTAGTATAATTACTTAAATCTGTTACTTCTAATAATTTACAATTCTTTGGGCAGCAGGGACTGTGTCTTTTCCACTCTATCAACAGCATATTGTCAAGTACACGGCACGTAGATTTTTCAGTATATGTGGGTTTTTTCTTTTTGATGGGTGAAGAACAAAGATAAATCATGGATTTGTGAAACTAAACTTGTTCAAATATTCATTTGCCTCCCATTTAGTTGCCTTTATTACTACTCTTCAGCTTAGGCCTAAGACAATAAATACACAAGTAATTTCTAGGAGAAACTCTGAGAAGCCTGTGTTGATTTTTCATATAGGAGCCTTGGAGGTAGAGGGTCGATTTATCTGGAAAGAGATCACTTACTCTTTCTTTCTGTGTATTTATAGATTAATGTTTTTCATAAGAAGAAGAAAATACATTACTTGGAATAAAGATCCTCTAAGTGGAAATACTTGCCTTGGCAAAAATTAAAGTAAAATAAGATAGTAATCAAAATATAAGTATTATTGTAAAGTGCTTACTAGCCTTTTTTTTTTCCCCTAGTTCAGTAGACACTATGGAGTTGACATTGGAAAATGACAACAGTTTGAGCTAACTATTCTAATGAAGCTGAAACAACATGACAGGGAAAATCCCTGAGAACCAGGTGCCCAGGGAACTAGGCCAGCTCCACGTGCAGCTTATGTAATTATTCTAGACTCCATTACAAACAGTATCTCCCAACAACCAGCTGCAAATCAGAGCAATGGATTAGCAAAATATGTTCTGAGAAAATAATGCTTTATGCTACTAAGGATGAGAAAAAAATGGGATTCTGTTACATGTCTGTAGGAATAAGTTGATGTGCCCTTTCTTCATTGCAGTTTGACAGAATACTTCAATAGCCTTAAAAATAAGTCCTTTTTAACTTAAAATTCTACCTCTGAAAACCTATGATAAGGAAATAATCAGAGCTATAGATTAGTTTTATGGACTAAAATTATGTTGTCATCATATAAATTATAAATATCTAGTATAGTTTTAAAAATATTTTCAAAATAAGGTCCAAATTCAGAAAACGACATTAAGAATGTTTAATGAACTAAGAATATTCACAATATAATGTTATGTGAAAAAGTCAAAACTTTCTATTATCATTTCTAAACATAAAAGGGATACATTATACATTATTATTATATATTATATATATGTATTTATACCTATATCTATATATATATAATATGTGGATACTATGGAAAGCAGAATGAAGAGAATTACACTAAAAGTTGTAACTCTTGAGTTGTAGAATTATGTGTGATTTTTTTTGTTTTCTATTATGCTATAATTTTCTTTCTTATCATGAATATGTATAATTTTAAAATCAGAAAAAAAAGCTAAAGATTTTTTTAAAAGGGATAGGTGGCAAGAAAAAGGCTATCCAAAAGCATGGTTAAGTTCTCTAAAGCAATCTTCAATGGATAAAGGAGGGTTGAAAATGATACCTTAGCCCTTGAATTGTTTTCTGTAACCTGTGTGGCCTGGAGTTGACATAATCCTATCCCACCTTACAGACTGAAATTAAATTTTAAATGAGAAAAAGGTAAGAATAGCAAAGCTAAATAAAAACAACTTGAACTATCTCCTCCTTTAGCAAATGCTAAATGTATTAACCTTGAAGGAGGTGGGGAGCTGAATTCCTGTGATTCACAAATTCAACAGTTACATTTCCTCAAGATTCCCATTATAGAAAGGATGCCTGGTCTCCCAGGTTATAAGTGTAAACACTCATAGGTGAACTACTCTGCCATTTTCTAAACTGGTATATAATTTCTCAAGTTGTATTTAGATGATGTGGGAAGGGAGGAAAGGAGCTGGCCAAATTAACAAATTTGACTAATATTTTATAAACACAAATGCAGTCAAATTAGTAACATGTATTTAGAGGTCTCTCTTTCCTCATTTTTCCCTCTCCATTCTTGCTCCTTCTTATTCCATTTCATTACATTGCATAGTAATAATTCTCAAAAGAGATAACCCTTTTTAGCAAAGATTTAAATAAGGAAGTCACCTTTCTCTCAAATTTACAAAGTTCAACCTCGGATAGGTGAGAGCCTGCGTCCAGGAGTGGCACAGGCCACACCCGCGGCACCAGCGGCTACAATGCAGGCCTCCTGCCTGGCCATGCACCAGCATGGTCTAAATCCATTAATGTGCATAAAATTAGGAATCGACACCGCTGACACTGTCTTGTGCTTGATCCCCACCCCGCTTTTTTTTTTTTTTTTAGCATTTCTTCATTACTTTCTTTTTCCTTCCCCTTTTCCAAGCCACCAATACCAAGTAGAGCCAACCATGCCCTTGTCACTGAAGACAGTTCTGGAGACATAAAGGTCATAAAAGCCAAGAAACACATATACATGGAAGAAACCGTGAGAACAGACTTTTCCTAGAAAAGCATCGATACCTATCTTAACATAACCTCCCACAAACAAAATATAAAATCAACATGGAGAACAAGATAAAAGGGGTGAATTACATATGTATACAAAGAAAATGACAAGATATAGAAGTAAAACACAACCCCAGACCCCCACCTCACCCAGAACAAATACAGAAAACAATGACATAGAGGAAATCAGAAGACACCCAATCAAACTCTCAGATATGATAGCAGCAGAAGTTAAAAAGCAGATAGGCGAAGCTATAGAGAACATCAGACTAGAAATAATTGCCCAAGTCAAAAAAGAGATGACAATCATAATGAAAGACCTGCTTAGTGAATTCAGGGTAGACACAGATAAAAAAACAGAGGAGCTTAGAAAAGCAATGGAAAATTTGAACATTCAATTTAGCAAAGAAATGGAACCCATGAAACAGATCCAAACAGATATCCAAGAAATCAAAAACTCACTAGAAAGTATATGCAACCAATTGAATGCGAGTGAAGATAGAATCTCAGACCTAGAAGACAAATGGCAATTAGTGACAATGAAAAGAAAGACCTTTTAAAAATAGCTAGAGACAATGAAAAATCACTACAACAGCTGCAAGATGATACAAAGAAGAACAATATAAGAGTGATCAGAGTGAATGAAAAAGCAGACAGTGTGAAGGATCTAAAAAGATTATTTACAGAACTAATGACCGAAAAGTTCCCAAGCATGAGAAAAGAACTTGATATACAAATAAGTGAGGCATATAGAACCCCAATTACCCATAACCAAAATAAATCTACACCAAGACAAAAAATAATCAAGATTCCGGGAATTTGACAAAAGAACAGAATACTGAAAATTATTAGAGAGAAAAAAAAATCACCTATAAAGGCAAACCCATCAGTCTGGGTCTTCTTCAGAAATTTTTTTCCTACCCCTATGTCTTCGAGAGTTCTTCCTATTTTATTCTCCAGTAGATTTAGTGTTTCTGTTTTTATGTTTAGATCTTTGACCCACTTCGACTTTAGTTTAGTACATGGTGAGAGAAATGTATCTAGTTTCAGTTTTTAGCATGCAGCAACAACCCTAGTCATTCAAGAGATGCAAATCAAAACAATATTAAGATTCCATCTCACTCCAGAAGGAACAGAATTATGAAAAGATCAACCAATAACAAATGCTGGCAGGGCTGTGGGGGAAAAGGAACCCTCCGCCACTGTTGGTGGGAATGTAGATTGGTCCAGCCACTGTGGAAATCAGTATGGAGATTCCTCAAAAAACTACAACTAGAGGTTCCATTTGACCCAGCTATTCCTCTACTGGGCTTCTTCCCAGAAGAATTAAAATCATCATACCACAGCAATATATGCACAACCATGTTTATAGCAACACAATTTGTAATAGCTAAGTCTTGGAAACAACCTAAATGTCCAACAACTAATGAAGGGCTAAAGAAGATGTGGTTTTTCTACACAATGGAGTACTACTCTGCCATAAAAAAGGATAAGCTAGAGACATTTGTAGGTAAATGGATGTTCCTTGAGAACATATTCTTTAGTGAAATAAATCAGACACTCATGAGTACACATCGAATTGTTTCTCTGATATGAGTAACCATAAGGGTAAATAAGGTCAGAGAGGTGTAATAGATATTATATAAAATGAAGACAATATTGAAAAAAGAGGAGAACTAGAAAGAGAGAAGGGGGAAAAGAAAGAAGGGAAAAAGGAAAGAAAGAGGAAAGGGAAAAAATGGGAAAATATAAATAAACCTGGTGTCAATAGGAAAGAGGGGAACGGAAGGGAGGGGTGGGGAAAAGGGAGAAAAACCAAGATACATCATGTACAGGTACAAAATAACCTGATGAATGTGAACATTATGTATACAATGTACCAATACATGTTCTTGGTTAAAAAAAAAAAAATGGGAATGTTTCGTGTAAACCAATGAACCAGTTTTATTTCCACACATTCTGATTTAAGCATAATAATTCTGTTTTACTTGGGTGATAAAATTATATGTAAAGAAATCCATGAATAAATCCTAGCTGACAAGATTTTTAAAAATAAATGAATTAATTTTAAAAATATTGAAAAGTAATTACTAAAAAGCCTAAGAATTAGACAAGAACTTTGGATTTGCCCTATAGAAGGAAAACTAATTTTTACTTCCCGAATAGCTATTTTCTTTGGCGTTAATGAAAAATCCTGATCCGAGCATATTAAGATTAGGCTATCTACTAGCATCTAAAATAACCTGTTTTCCAGAAGCCATTTATTATGGACTTTTCATTTGTGATCACTTAGTTGTTCCATTATTACCTGTAATAAAAATTTGATTGAATACTAAAGCAAGTCTTTTGCCATTTAGGTGAGTCTATGGATTAGGTAGCACTGGACAGAGTGAAAATGCCATGGTAAACAGTTAATTCACCTAACATTAATTAATTGCCATAAATTAAGTGTGGTCCAACCGAAGCATGAATATTTTAAATGCAGTTTCAAAGGCCATGGTTCTTAATGCTTGTAAGAATTGATACCTTGAGACATGTTTAATACCAGCCATTTTGAGAACTTGAAAATCCTGCTCATTTTTGGAAGTCATTTAAATGTGTTGCATCTGAAAAGAGACTTTTTTTGATTCACTTGGTTATTTCCATTTGCATTAAATATTTATAATTAAAGTATAGGTAGAGGCTAGTCGTGTTTATCGAAGCTCCAAGTAATAATTTATTGAGTGCTTACTGTACACTAGGCACTGATTTGACTGTTGAGGACATATTAGCCACGTAGAGACTTGCTCTTGTTGCATTTATATTCTAATAGAGGAAGCCAGACATTAATAAAATAACTAAGTACATTATAGTGTTTGTTAAAGGATAACTGCTGTAAGGAAAGATAAAGGGGAAAGTTTGTAGGGGCAGATGGGAAATTTTAAATGGCGAGGGGTCTGTTCCTCAATTAGCATTGTCTGGAGTTGACAGTGACTTGATAGGAAGCTAAAGCAATCAAGACAGGGACGACCCCAGAACCAGGGGGCCAGGGAATTAGGCCAGCTCCGGGTGCGGACCGAGGAAGTTCTACCTGCCCAGGTGGTCCAAAAATAAAGCACAGTGTCTGGGGACTCAACATTATTTTCTGAAATTTGATTCTAGGCCATAAAAGAAAAATGTTCAAGGTAAGAACAAAAGCCTTATTTCTAGAACACAGCTGTGGGAATCAGAGTCGACGCCCAGGTATGCAGACAAGAAGAAAGGCAACAGGGTGGATCTTTGAGGGAAAAAGAAATGGAATCCTAGTTCCTGGTTCCTGTGAATAGCTAAGCCACCAGAAGTTGAGATTAAGATGTATGGTGCTTCCTAGTAGAGTTGTTTGACTTTTCTCCGCTGTGAGTGGGGTTCAAGTATGCAGGGAAGGAGGATGCCAAAGCGGGCGCCATGGTTGTCTA
Organism: Hystrix cristata; assembly: GCA_004026905.1. Classification (NCBI taxonomy): domain Eukaryota; kingdom Metazoa; phylum Chordata; class Mammalia; order Rodentia; family Hystricidae; genus Hystrix; species Hystrix cristata. The sequence continues at coordinate 29,527 of PVJO010005126.1, read as the reverse complement.
AAAGGTGTAGCTGTGAAGCGGCCTCCTCTCGGGTCTCAGGAAGTTGTGACAGGGCTGCTTTTGGATGATTACTCAGTGTGGAGAATCAGTCTCTTCCTTTTGAATGTCACCCTCAGTATACCAGATTATTATAGACCTAAACAGACTCTGATCCCAGAAATCTAAAGGTCACCCTAATTGTCAAGAGGACAGTTATTGAATTATATGAGACTCTATTTTTCCTTTTCTGAGGCCCCTCCTCAGTGCGAGTTTAGAGGCTGAACTCAAAACGACTAATTAAGCAGAGAGCTGCTTTCTATAGCACTTTGCAGTGTAACAGGGCAAATGCGTGACAGGTCAGTGAACTCAGTTACCTCAAAGCAGTGTTTCTCACCTTCAGCACTATTGACACTTTAAGCCAGATTAGTTTTTAATAAAAGTAGGATACTGTCCTGTGTGCATTGTAGGATACAGCTCCATACCCATGGTACATACGGCATATGTGTAGCAGCATCCCTGGCCTCTACCAATCAGATGCCAAAGCATCCTCCATTCCACCAACATCAATAAGTGTCTCCAAACATCGGGGAATATCTCTGGGGGCAAGATAATCCTCAATTGAGAACTACTGCTCTAATGGTTTAAGAAAACAAGCACATCTCAAAGACTTAAACTATTATAAATATCTTTGTTGTGTGAGATATTTTGCAGCAAAATTAGGCACAGTGAGGCACAAAAATAATATCTGAACATCTGAAATGGTATGCAACAGTTAATACCAGGTAGTTTGTAATAATAAAAATCCGGCGTGTGTTTTGGAAGCTATTTAAACTATTCTATTAGAATATAATAAATAGAAGTGACTAGGAAATGTGTCAAGCTGAGGGCACCAGCATTAGATCAGTGTTTGTTCACCACCAACAGGGCTGGCAGCTGCCTAAGGGTTGATGCTGGTCTGGGTGGGAATGGGCGTGGACGCAAGTCCCCAGCTTCAACTATTGAACACTGTAAACAATCAGAAATGAGACATTTGAGGAATTCAGGAAGCCCTCTGCAAATTCAGGCTTTCGTAGTCCCATTTTCTTGAAATCCTTGAATCTAAAAACAATTATGTCTCCACATTTAATTTGAATCAAGGCATACTTTTTGGACTTATCTGCAGCCACAGTCTCAAACCACTTTATTTTTAAAATTATCATTTCTTCTGGAAAACTTGAAGGATTTTCTTCTCTATCAACCAGCATTTTGATCCATGCTGCCTATCAGGACTAAGAAGCAGATACTTACAGTCCTTTGAGAGAGAAAGCACTGAAGTGGTGCCCTGCAAGAAAACGCTGAGTCCTAAAGAAGACATTGAGATAAAACTACGTTGGCAAGAAAGTCATGTGATTTTATGCTTTGGAGGAATTAGAAGTGTATTTGTTAGATTGTTCTTTCATATGTATAAATATTTAAGGGTTTTTTTTTAGTTGATTACCCATTACCTTTATTAGGCAATTATTATCTTTTATCTTCACTTATTATGACTTTCAATTATAGCAGTGACAAATTCAGAGCATTTTTAAAAAAAACAGCAGCTCATCACTTTGCGAAAGATGGTTTACTGATGCAAAGGATGAATAATACATATATCGAATGTCTTAAATTTTTAGAAGTACATGTTATCTCTCATCAGTTTTAGACATAATTTCATAATTAATTTATATTTAGTTCTTTTGACTATAATAATGGTAATTAATCTCTATTTAGGATTCCTAATTTCCAAAGTGTTTTTATAAGTTTTCTGTTATTTGAATAATATCTCTGTGATGTGGGGACTGTTTAAAACCCCTTTTGGAAAGGAGCCAAAGTAAAAAGTGCATAGTTGCACTTTTAGGTGAGTGGGATTGGGACACTGGAAATCAACCAAAAGGCATTAAAAACTTAGAAGATTCAGAGACCAGAGAAAACAACATAGTAAGAGAAACAAAATACTGTACCTTGCACATCTCCTCTTTGCCCAGATAAGGATGAAAGAGAGTCCAGCAAACTTCATCATTGCAGATGCTGGCACTCCTAGCTATTGGGGGGATTCACCACCCTCAGAGGCCTGCAGCCGCTTAGACAAGGAACCTGAAATCGGCACAGCAGAAAGTCTCTCTCACTGCTGCTTCCCATGTGCAATATTCAGGTACCTGAAAGCAGTCCCACTGTGGCCCTGCCCACAGGGCTGTGATGAGATGTCCTTGAACAGTGCTGCAGTTCCAGCTGTCACCCTATTCCCAGGCATATGTGGCTGAGTAAGGCTGAGTACTGCTTTGCCTGACTCCACCCAGGTCCTCCTCCGAGGTGGGCATACCACAGTAGCAGCAGAGACGAATGCCCTGATTTCTGCTGCCACCCTCTATGGAAGTTCCAATGCCAGCCTCCCAGGTATCTTGTCTGACCACGAGCAGCTAGTGGAATTGGCCATGAACACATGGAGGAGCTGCTAGACTTCCTCCCACCACCTCTCCTAGGGCTGCACCTGGGCCTACACCACTGACTGGTTGGAGAAAAAGTACTTCTGGCCCCTCATACTGCTGGTGCTACCAGTGCCAGAAGTCCGTGCTAGCAGCAGAGCTAGCATCAACAGTGCCTGAGGAAACGCCAGCACCCAATAGGAGCAACCCCTCCCGTTACAGAAGCCATCACACAGTGCACTGTTGTCTATACTATGCCTACCTCAATGGCTAGAGTGTTCCCCACTTTTCCACATCCTGCAGAGAGAGTAAATCTATCTGACGCTAACCGACTAGTTACTGACTAATCACAGCCAGAGAAGCTACAGGGACAGTCTACCACAGTGCCCAGCTAGAACCAAGGGCAAAATTGCATAACAAACCAATACCCCAAGACACATGTTCAGGAGAAAGCTACTTAATAAGCAGGCCACACCCCAAAAGTGCTAGAAATTTCGGATCCACCAAAAGTTCAAATCTCAGTATAAGAACACCAGAAATATGAGGGGGAAAAAAAGGTAATATGATACCACCAAATAAACAGAATAACTTGAGGAATTCTTGTTCTTTTGTAATCAGTGTAAAACGTTTCTTTAGGACCTGCTGTAGAATCCTTACTTGCTTTTAGGGCCCATGTAAGTGAATGCTACCAAACATACAGAGACAAAGCACCTTTTGGAATGCTGTATTCCATTTACAACAGTGATTTGATGGAAGATGCAACCTAGAATCGAGAGTTGGTTGTTGAATAAGAATGTAGTTTGAGGAATCCAAACATAGGCATTTCTTAGAGGTTCCCTCTCCACTGTTGAAAATATCACTGGCAAATTTATGTATTTGCTTGTGTATGTTTGTGTGGAATAAGATTTCCCATTATTTTCTCCACCAGAATAAAGGCCAGAAATTGATTTGAGAATAAGTATCCTTGTCTTGTCACATCATGATAGAAAAGCCACCATAAAGAGAGTCACAAAGCTGCTTGACTCTTTCTTTCTCTCTCTCTCCCTCTCTCTCTTCATTTCTCCCTTCCTTCTCTCCTTCCTTCTTTTTTCTTTTCTTCCTTTCCTTCTTCCCTTTCTTTCTTTCCTCTTTTTGTGTGCTGTGCATTAGACCTTAGGCCTTGTACATGGCAGGGATGTGCTCTACCACTGCGATATACCCTGTTAAGTTCTGAAAATGAGAAAATGTTCAAGCATTCTCATAATAGATGTTTAATTGTCTCTTTCACTGCATCATTTTACAGGCCTCTTTTAGCTATTTTTGAAGAGGCTGAGCATGAATACATACTGAGGAAGGACTGGACAGGCAGGGGTGGCACAAGCTACAGTTCATATCAAAAAGCTGCCTGGTGAGCAGGCAAGGCCTCCAGGGTGGGAACATCCATCCCTTCTCTTTTCACTACTACTAATTTAACTCAAAGAACTTTTCTGTATTTTGGTTTTCTTTTCTTTTTAAAGTTCCATACATTAGCATGAGGCCTCCAACACCACAAAAATTAAAAATAAAGTTCCATGTATTCATTCTCCACATGAAAATGTATAGGAGCTATACTCCCATGTACTTGTGTGTTAATGTAAAACTGACAATCTTTGCAGCGTCTCAGAATCAGAAATGGGGACATTTCTTTCTAGGATGTTCCTGCCTAAGGCAAACCACACGCATTAATACTTCCCAGGTTTGTGCTTCACGGTTGTCTCCAATCAGAAGTCTTTCCGGTGTATAGCAAGGATCTTCGTACTCCAATTTAAAGCTCTTTTTTTTTTCTTCTCATTGCATCAAAAAATGGAGAATGTTGTGGTGTCCAAATTCTGATTTCTAAGTTTTCCAATTCATAAGGCACTTCTTAAGTCCCAGTTTTCAAGAGTTCTCCTTACTTTCTAAGAGTGCAACACTAAGCTGGAGTTTGTGAAGTTTATAGGGAAGAGACGTGGTCACTACCACTTACATATTAAATGGTTTGATGTCTACCCTGTATTCTGCAGAATCAGGAATATGAGACATCAACATGAATTAGAAAACAGGAACATGCGCTTATGCTCGTTTATCCTTTTTTGTGTTAGTCTTCTCCAAAGTTTCTTCAACAATGTATTAATTGATTCTACAATTATCTATTAAACGTTTACTATGTGCCGAGTCTGATGACAGGTATGTTTACTCTGTGCCATGTTTGATACAAAAAAATGTGTTCCCTGCTCTTACAAAGTCTATATATTCTGAAAATCTATTGCAAGAATTGGACATTAGTGAATTATCAAAAAAAGTGAAGTTCCTACTAAATAAGGAGTATAAAAGATAAATACAATGGGACAATACTAGTCTGGAGTAGAAGCATTTTTCTGAGGCCTCATGTGATATGTGAATTTTTATTTTTGTCTGTTTACTCTCGAGTGGAACATGATCTATACAAACTCAGTGTTCCACAGATAGAGGAGGGCTTGTTCCTCACCCTGTCTTCAGAGACACTACTTAAGAGCAGGTCGCTGTGCACGGCGCTGAGTCCAGCCCCTATTCAGCAGTCTTTCTGTTACAGCGCCTTGGCCGCAGAGCTGGCATCTCCTCCCGTCCTTACAGCTTGCTTCTCTGGTGGCCCATAAAGATGGACATAGTTCTGCCTTCTCAGGCGCAAGATGTCATTGCCTGAGGCCCTGCGACTTCCTGCCTGCTGTTACTCTGAAGTGTGTTTCTAAATACATTTAGACGGCTGGGGAAGGAGAGGAGACCAGCTTTGGGCAAATTCAAAGAGCAGAACTTATCTAATGGAGAGAGAACAGCTCTATTTTCTGAGCAGTCTAAATCCTGGATCTCTGAGTCCCCCACAGGGGAGAAAGAAAATTTCTCTCTAGATTTTCTCCTTGTGGTCTCTTTGTCCTCCTCAGTTGTGTATAAGGTGAAACAGTCCGAGAGAGAGAGAGAGAGAGAGAGGCAAGAGACAGAGAAGGAGAAAGTGAGAGAAAGAGAAAAAGGAATAGAAAGAGACAGAGACAGAGGAGAAGGGAGGGATTGAAGCTCCTCCATATGTAAGTTACTGCTAGTAGATGCATTCCCTGATTTTTCCTCATGGTTGCCATCAATCCTGGCTCTCCAGACTGTTATGTGTTTCCATCTGCTTTCACTGTCATCATGTGTACTTTAGTGAACACTTAGGAGATGACCCATCAGAGGCTGTCAGCAAGGTACAATATTAACTGGAAAATTACACATTTATGATTTAATACAAAGCACTTAGTCTTCAGTTTGGAGGCTCCACCTAAGGTCACAGGATAGAAAGGAGTCCTTGTTCCCACCTCATTCACCCACTGGCCCCTGCTGGTCCCTCTGCCCTCTGGGTCTGGGCTTCCTGACAAACGCCTGCGTGTAGAGGACAGGAGTCCTGGTTGTGAAACTTGCCCAGTTCTGGGGGCATCCTGACATGAACCCTATTATCTTTAACCACCAGACCAATTATCTCTGGCTTTGAAGATCCTCATCATGCAAATTTCTAGGTGATGTCATTATTTCTACCATTCTTAGAGTAAAAGGGCTTGAGCCCTGCACTGATCCCATAGCAAGAGCTAGGTCAAAGGGTTTCACTCTGTGTTCTTAAACTACTAGTGAGCAAAGATCCTAACTGGTCGTCAGATGCCCTGTCTGAAATCATGTGGGGTCTAGGTAAAGCCCTGAGAACAAAATGAGGGTCTTTCAACACCTTCATCTTCTTTATTCATCCTTGTCTTGACCAGCACATGAAAGTTAAGTTCTTTTTGGCCACAGAAAAGAGGTTAGCTCTAGTTTCCTTAGGTGTGGTCTGTGTCACCACGACAGCAACGCCGGGTATCACAAGCAGATGTCAATCTCTTTGCCTAATGGCAGGCCTCTTATTAACCCATTTGCTCCCCTTTAGCCACTGCTAACGCAGCCTTTCTGGTGTCGCGCTGGATGTGAAATTCTTGAAGAAGTTTGCAGGGCTCCTGAGCTGTATCTTGAAAAGCACAAGATAGCCTTCATCTGCATCGCCAAAGTATCATTCTAGAAATTTCTATTGCCCAGCCCCTGGGATTTGATAACAGCATGGGGCAGGGAGAATTCAGCACCCTTCATTCCTTCATTCCTTCATACGGACCCTCCCTGCCAAATTCTCCTGCCTGTGTGACACCCTAATTTACATATGTATCCTCCCGGGCTCTGTGCGTGTTTCGGAAACTCTTTTGTCTCATCCTACATGCTATGATCATACCAAGCAGATTCAGAGTTCAAGCAAAGCAACAATAAATGTCTCAAGCACATGGCTCTAGCAAAGCAAAATTGTGTTATTTTTAGAATTCATGCCTGCTCTAAATTCAAAAATCCATCTTGAAATATAATCAGCTTCCCTGAAACAAACACTATATTGGTGGAACAGAACTTTAAAACGAATAAAACCAGCTATTACAGTACCTGTGTATTAGAAGCAGGGGGAGGGGATAGTGTAAGAATGAAAAATGGATTAAAATTCAAAAATATGATCTCAATTAAAAAATCTTAGACATCAAAATTTTAAAAGTATTCCCTTCAAATCATACCTTGTATTACAGAAAACCATAAGCAATACTTTAGACTCTAAGGACGAAAGTAGCTATTTTAGTTTCTGAAGTTGTAAAAATGCACACAAATAGTTTAAGGTTCGGTAGCACAGGGCTGGTTTGAGATTTTTTAGACTATCCCTGTGTGGCCTGGTGTTGTCTGGAGATCACCACTGCAGGTTCTATCACCCTTTTTCACCATGTTCCATGCCAAACAGGTGGGCTCCCAGGCTGACGCAGTGCCCCGCTGGGGCTAAGTCAAATGCACCAGAGTGAAGTGCTAGGAAAGCAGGCGTGTCCTTCTGATGGAGAAAAGGCTTAATCCAGAGGAGGCAGAGCAAAGAAGAAGGGGAAGCAACTTTCAGCAGTTATACACCAGACAGCTAAGTGCAGAGCCGACAGTCATAGACTCACTGTGACAACCACAGAGCTAGCACTTCAGATACTGATCCCAGAAGCCTAGAAATCCTCCATCTCAGAAAGAACAAATCTGCCCTAATTGGAGGCGCAAATAAACTGCCAGAGGAAAGTGCTGTCACCTTTTCTTTTTCAAATCATAAATTACCCTAGTTTCCTGGAAAAGTATGTCTAGACAGACTTATTGCCCCTTGAAAAAGCCAGGGACCTGGTCTTTGAGAAGCTCACTTGAAGACGTAAAAAAAATTCCAGCCATTCAGACTTCTGGAACCTGGGGGTGAAAACTGCCATGGATGATCAATGGGCGCTGCTCTCAGAGGTCAGACCATAGGAGCGGGTGCCGGCCGAAGCTATTAAAAGAGCCCGTTCTCATTGTGATAAAGCACATTCTGGCAAAGCCACAGAAGAGAAAATTATAGCAATCAATACAGATCAAAATGAAACCCAGATGAAGATTTCAGCCAAATCCATCTTCACTTCTGCTGTAATAGATTAACTTTGGGGGCTAAAAATCACCACATTCAGGAAGTTGAATATAGGGGCCAAAACTGAGCCACAATTTAATTGAAAGGATAGCCGGACCCTTGACATTCACAAGGGTTAGCGCTCCCTCCCACACATCACAATGTCTTCTTCAGTTGCATTTGAAAAGTGGTTTTCATCCCATCACGTGACTCATATTACTTTGATTTTTTTATACAGCCTCTCTCAACATACTTAACAGACGATCTATACATATAATGAATGGGCTTTGAAACAACTCACAACAAAGTATCCTATAAAGAATTCTGTTAGACATACAAATTGCCAACAAGTTTATGGAAGGATGCTCAACTTCATTAATCACCGGGGAAAAGTAAATCAGAAACACAATGAAATATCACTTTGCCCTGGTAAGAATGACCATAAAAAAAGACAAAAATACAGAAGATAACAAGTGCTGCTGAAGATGTAGAGAGAAGTGAACCCTTGTGCACATGGTGGGAATGTAATTTAGTGGAAAACTATATGGACCTTCTTCAAAGAATTAAACATAGAATTACCATATGACCTGACAAACTCACTTTTGGATATGTATCTAAAAGAAATGAAATCAGTATGTCAGGGACACCTGCACCTCTACTCTCGTTGTTCATAATAGCCAAGACATGGAAACAACATAAGTGTCCATCAACTACTGATGAATGGATAAAGAAAATATGGTACATATACATCATGGCATATTATTCACCCATAAAAAGGAATTAAATCCTATCACTTGTGACACTATGGACAGAACTAGAGATTATTATGCTAAGTAAAGTAAGCTAGCCACAGAAAAACAAGTATTGAATGATCTTACACTTATGTGAAATCTAAAAAGCTAGATTTCATAAAAGTTGAGAGTAAAATGGTGGTTACCAGAGGCAGGGAGAATAGTAAGAAGTATTCCTTACCAGAGTAAGGAGCAAAGAAGGGACAAAGACTGATCAATGGCTTCTATGTTAGAGCTCAATAGGATTAAGAAGTACTGGTGTGTATTAAACAGTAGGGTAACTACAGAAGATAATGTACTACATACTTTAGAAAGCTAGGAAAAAAGAGTTTGAATGTTCTGCCCATAAAGAAACTAAATACTTGAGGACATACACGCGCGCGCACACACACACACACACACACATTCTGATTTAAATATTACATAATAAGTACACGTATCAAAATATCACATGGTACTCCCCAAATATGTACAATTTTATGCTTTTATATATTAGTTAAAAGTACATCGAAATGTAAAAAAGAATTCTGTTTATCCATGTTCACGCTTGTTGAGGCTAACTCTGTGGAATTTATCAGAGAACAGATAAAATCTAGCAAGTATAGCCTACCCACATGGTTCTCAGCCAAACGGCAAAGTAAGACTAATGACCACATCACCAAAACTTGGCCATGTCCCTGGAAACTATGAATATGTTACCTTACAGGCAAAAGGGAATTTGCAGTTGTGATCAAATTAAAGATCTTGAGATGGAGATATTACTCTGGATTATCCAAATGAACCAAATATAATCACAAGGATTCTTAAAAGAAACAAACAAGCCTTTAATCCAAGGACTCTGGAAAGCAAGACTCAGGAAAATCACAAGTTTGAGTCCAGACTGGGCAACTTAGCAAGAGCCTGCCTCAAGATTTAAAAAGGGCTAGACATATAGCTCAGCACAAAGGCCCTGAATTCAATCCCTTGTATCACAAGAAGGAGGCAGAAGTCAAGAGCGTCAGGGTCAGAGTAAAAGATGTGACAATGGAAGCAGAATTCAAAATGATGTGAATGCTGGAAAGGGGCCATGTGAGGAAGAGAGACACCTTGTAAAGGCTGGAAGAAGCAAGGAATTCTGGCCAGAAGGTTTCAGAAGGAACACAGCCCTGTCAACACCTTGAATTCAGCTTAGTGAAAACCTATGGATTTCCAACTTCTACAACTTGATGAAAATATTCATGCTGTTTTAAGCCACTATGTTTTTGGGAATTTGTTACAGTAACAGTAAGAAATTAATCCAGTCAAGAATATTTATCTTTAATATTCTTCTTATATTCATGTTTTCTGTTTCCAAAATCAAACACTGTAAAATATCCAACTCAATCAAGGTTTCAGACTGATCTGTTTTAGAGACAACCCCCTAAAATACTCATCCCTTCTCACTAACCATGATGTTATAGATTATTCCCCTGAGAGTATTTGCATTTCTAAAGAAGACTAAGAATATATTTTCTATAGAAAAAAACCTGTTAGATAATTACCTAAAATCAGACACCATAGCAGGTATTTTATGAGTATCTTATTTCACCAGCCTGAACTATCTTCTTTGAACTGTTCAGTTCAAAGAAGTAAACAATTTATACTCTGAAAGGGTCACTGTATTAGTCACTTCCCCATTGTTGGGACAAAATACCTGTCATTCACATCTTAAAGGACAGGTTGATTTGGGTTCACAATTTTCAGAGGATTCAGTCCATGGCTTGTTGGATTCAAGGTAGAAAAATCATGGCAGAAGGGCACGGTAGAGGAAAGCTGCTCAACCCTTGACAACTAGGAATGAGAGAGTGAAAGGAAGAGCCAGGAATAAGAATACACACTTCCAGGTCATTCCCCCAAACTGCTTCTTCCAGATATGCTCTACATCCTAAAAGCACACGAACTATTGATCTCATCCAAGGATGAATCCACCAATGAGTATAACACCTCCAGATCCAGTCCCTTTCCAAACACATGGGACTCTGGGAAGAGATTTTGTATCTAAGCCATATCATCCCAATCCTGGTCTCAGAAGGCTCATGACCATCTCTTTGTGCAAAATGTATTTAGTCTACCTCCACGAGTCACCAAAGTCTTAACAATTCTAGCATTACTGAAAAGTCCAAGTCCAAAGTCTCCTCTGAGATTCAAGGCAAACTTGTAGCTGTGAGCCTTTGTAAAAATAAAAATGCTCAACACTTCCCACATACAATGACACAGGGTAAACATTCCCATTCCAAAAGGGGGAAATGTGGGGACAGAAAGGAATGGGATCAAAGCAAGACCACAACCTGGTAGGCAAATATTAAGTCTTGTAGCTCCATGTCCAGCTCCATGTCCAGCACCCATTAACCAAGAAAGGTTAATGCAGGGTGTGAACTCCAAAGGGCTTGAATAGCCTCACCCCTTATGGCATTGCCAGTGGAAGCCCATATGGTTTCTGTCTTGGACTGGCTCCACTCGTTGTCTTCACTTTCCTCAGAAAAGGATTCTGGCATTTCCAACTTCCTACACCTTTGGCTTCACTCTCACAACTTAATGAACTGCCCACTCAGGGATGCATTGCCTGGCCTCCCGGGCCTCTTAAAACCTGGGTGGAAGCTTCCATGACCATACAGTTCTTGTGTCCTGCATGCTAAAACAACAGTATCATGTGGATGATGTTATGGTCTGTTGAGCCAGCTCAAGCAGTGACCAGGTCCCATGGACAATGGCTGCAGTGGTCTCTAAGCAGATGACTGAATTTAGGAACAGATTTCCCTCGATGACCCTGAATGAGCTAGGCATCCTGGAGCTCTCTTCTCAAAGCAAAGTTGGTTTTTTTTTTTTTTTAAGTTTACCTTTTTATATCCTTCAGTTACGAATGGTTGAGTCTAGCCAATTCCTGAGGAGCCATCAAGCCATCTTTCCTATTGTCCTGACCTGGCTTCTCTTTCATGCTAATCTTTTTAGCCAGCTCTCCTCACTCTCCGTGGCCCTAACTTTACATGTGCTTCATTTCTGGGCAGGCTGAAAATTTTTCAAATTATTCAGCTTTTTGGGGGGAGGGATGTGCTGGGGATTGAACTCAGGTCATTGTGCTTGCTAGGCAAGTACTCTACCACTCGAACTAAATACCCAACCCCACAGCTCTGCTTTTTTCCTCCTGATTCTTCCAGTAGAACTGGCTAAAAGCAGCCAGAAGTGCCTAAGCCACAGCCTGAATATTGGTCTGCTTCAAAATTTCCTGCATAGGTTTAGTCTACCACTTTTACATTTAGCCACACATGAAGTCAGTACACGGACAAAACATAGACAAATTCCTTGTCAGAATATAACACACATGGCCTCCAGTCCAATTATCTATAGAGTCCTCATTCCCAACTTAAAACTCAGAAGCCTGGCTTCTATTGTCTCCATTCTTATCAATATTCTGCCCTTCAGAGTGCTGAGCAGAATCAATCTCTACTTACAGCATACTGAAGCTTCTCTAACCTTTCCTAAACTCCTCCCACAAACCAAATCCAAAGGCGTGTTGACCACATGGTCAGGTATAATCACAGCAACAACTCTACTTCTAGTACCAATTTTCTGTGTTGGTCAGCTTTGCTGTCACTGGAACAAAATATCTAACACTCACAAGTTAAGGGAAGACAAGTTGACTTTGGCTCATGGTTTCAGAGGATTCAGTCCATGGATGATTAGCTCCATGGCACAAATAACATGGCAGAGGGACACCAGTAGAACAAAGCTAATCAACTCATAGCAGGCAAGAAATACAAAGTGAAAGGAGGAGCCAGGGCCAAGAATGCACTCTTCCAGGTCATGCCCCTAATGACCCACCTCTTCTGACCAGACGTCTTCTAATAACAGCACATTCAGTTACTAAACTCATCACTAAATGAATCCACTGATAAATATAGCACCCTTGTGATCTAAACACTTTCCAAACACATGAGATTTGGGGGAGACATTTTAGATGTAAACCATAACAGTCACCAAAGATGAGACTGGAGCCCAGGTCTCTGAGACTCCAAACTTAAAATTCTTTCCTTTAGACTATGCTGCTTCTAAATTATTTATACAGAACAATAAAATGCTAACAGTGAGTTGTCTGCCTCAGTTTGAAAGAAATGGTGACTTGGGAAGTAGGCTCCATTCCCTGAAAAGATAAAGGTGAAGTGATAGTTTGTTTCTGGAGAACCTTATGATTCCTTTGGTAAGTTGCCATGGACTCTTACTGCTATGTTTGTTCTCAGTGGCAAAACCAGCCAACAGTACATGTCAACATTCTTAATTCTTTTAAATCTCCTTCTAGGGGTGTTTGCATTTGGACTTTTTGCTACTGACATTTTTGTAAACGCCGGACAAGTGGTCACTGGCCACCTAACTCCATACTTCCTGACAGTGTGCAAGCCGAATTACACCAGTACAGACTGCCGGGCACACCACCAATTTGTAAACAATGGGAACATTTGTACTGGGGATCTGGAAGTGATAGAAAAGGCTCGGAGATCCTTTCCCTCCAAACATGCTGCTCTGAGCATTTACTCTGCCTTATATGCCACGGTGAGTATCAAGTTTTATGGTCCCCCCCAAGATGAGCTGCTGTTGGGATGTGACTCTCTTTCTCACCCCCGTTCTTCCATTGCTGTCATTCCTGTACGACACATTTCTCCTATGTCAGATAATACTGTGGATGTAATACTCCCCACCCTGACCCCACTCTCAGCATCCCAATATAATATCCTGAACTGCAAAAGGATTTTAGTTTTGGAAAGAAATTTTGATAATTCCCTAGTTACATCCTCCCCTTTTACAGCTGCAGAAACTGGAGCCCAGAGAATAGCTAAGAACAATCAGAGTTGGGACCCAGGCTCCTGGCACCAGGTTTGCAATTCTCTTACCAACCATAAGAGCACTCTGCCAATATTTTGGGTGATTTCAGAACAGCACACTCTGGACTTTTCAAGTGTGGCTTTATGTAAATGGATGCCCCAGCAGAGTGCAGACTCCGGATACATAACACAGCTTTCCCTTGCTTCTTCTGATACTCTGTCATTTTCGTAGGACAGATGGATGGTCCTACAAGAACCATAGCATCCCAAAGTTCACATCTCACCACTCATCAGATCATATTGCCTTTGACTGTCTCACTGGAGTATAATGTGACCTTCAAATATTTTGCTGTCATTAGAACAGAAGCAGCAGTGCCTTCTTATATTCCTACTTTTTAACTGCATCCACACTGGAGATGACCTCAGGGAAAGGTGAAAACCTTTCCCTGGCCTGTACTTCCAGAACATAGAAGTCAGGGATCTCCTCAAAGACATGCATGCTGACAGCATAAATTCACAGATGGGCCTCCTAGGCATTTACCAGTGGAAGTGCAACTGTTAGTCAGAAAGATTCCTTTCTTTCAATTTACCTTATATTCACAATATGACAAGTCTAGTGATTCTCAGTGAACAATGGAGGAAGGAGAAGGTCAAACCACCCTATCTTCTCAAAGGATGTGCCTTTGCCCCTTTCCCAAGAGTCAGGCTCCTACCATTGTCCCTGAGGTGTGTGTGTAGAGGGGGGCCTGACTACTGGTCTGGTCTGTGTAGCAGTTTAAAATAATTTGGTGAGTATTCTCTTTCACAGACCCTGGAATAATAACTTTTTGTCCCATTTACAGGGTCTCATCTATGGGTCATTTTGCTAATTACCAACTACCCAATATGAGTCTCCTACTTATTCCTTTTAGATCTACTCCTTAATGAATACATGATAAAATGACTTCAACTGCTCGCACACTAAGGAAACATGAACACAAATAATACAGTTGCCTCAGATTACAAAACAGATTGACTGCTGCTTGGTGAGACTTCTTTGCTTTTTTACCAAAAAAAGAAACGTCTATGCCAAGTATTTTTTAAACAAAGAAAGCCCTCTGAGACACCTATTTTCCAATTTTCTATATGTCGATTTGTCCTAATTATCTAGGACTTAATATGTATGAAGCAGTTTACTTTTGTGCTTCATCTTGTATTTTTATCCAATTCAAGTCATTGCTGTATGAAATAAATGTTGATAATGCCATTACAAGAAATAAATGTTACTTAAAATAAACCACTGCCTCATCATCCAGTCAGACACAGACTTCAACAGAGGAGAAGGAAACAAATATAGTCAGCACGCACACAGAATAGATGCTGCTAAGTACATGTTGTCAAGGATTCAGATATAATCCAATTCAGATCATGCCTCACAAACAGGCTGTAATCAGATAAACCCTAATATAAGACTCCCATTGTACAAACATTTTCTGAGCCTCAGTTATGTGTTAAGTGGTTTTAGAAATTACTCAAGAGTAAAGTATATGCTAATTACCCTGATTTGATCATTACACAGTGTGTATATGTATCAAATATCACATTGTACCTGATAAACATGCATAATTATTGTCAGTTGAAAAGAAAACAAACAAACAGAAACCTCGACAAACATTTTCTAGGTACTGGGTAACGCCATGAAGGATATTAACTATAAGCCCATACTCTTAATAGTTCACCTTCTTATAGAAAAGATTTATAAAAGATATAATTAGAAAATATATAGGAATATAAAAACTAAATTATCTATAGTAAAGATCTTAAGTAACATTTCCCATACAGTCCAGGATACTGTAACAATATGCTATAATTTATGTAACGTTTTGTGGGTGTGGCGTTGAGGATCGGACCTAGCACCTTTCCATTGAGCTACATTCCCAGTTTTTTAAAATTTTTGAAAATTTTGAGACAGAGTCTCGCTAAGTTGCTCAGGCTGGGTTCAAGTTTGCATTTCTCCTGCTTTAGCTTTCCAGAGTGCTTAGAGGATCCAAGTGTGTCGCTACACTTGACTTAATTTATGCTACTTTGATCTAACCATTTTGTAAGGTATTCATTACTTAGAATAATGAGACTTATGTGTGCTCATGGCATACGCAGTATATGCTGTAATTTAAGTGTCAGCCTATTACTTTTCAGAGTTACAAAGATGGATTAATAATGCCCTCTAGTGGTGCTTTGTAACTATTGGTGGTGGTAGTCTCATTGGAAAGAGGCACGTCTTCCTAACTGTAGACGAGGGACACATTTGGTAACTGTGCCTAGGAAACTTAAGAGTCTTACTCAACTCCTTAGAATGAAATGTCATAAATTCCATCATCTTTTTGTATGTGGTGGCACACATGAAAAAGTTTAATATTTCATAACAGTCTTGGAGCAAATGAATAGATGGAACTGAACACAGCTATTTTAATAAACTTAGGAATCAATTGCCCTGCACGACTGGGACCCATTTATGTGACAGTGGTTTGGCAGTTTTAATTCAGTTCATTAATTAGTCAGGTATCACTTTTACATTATTTCCTGAAAGTGTGCAGAAGCAAGTAGGACTATGAGGGACAAAAAAGATAAAATGTATAATAGCTTACCTACCTGGTCTTCACCATAGAATTCATTCCATAGATTTAGTTGATAATTAGGTGCTTATCTGGGCTTCCTAAATACCTCCAGATGTTTCTGATTTCTTGCATAAAAACTGCATATTCTGTATCCAGTCATTTTGAACAGTCATTTCTATGTCAACCACTGTAATTTCTGATCACATGCCAGCTAGAATAAAAAAGACCGGTGAATGCACACCGGCTCACTGCCTTTGCTGCACTAGTTTCCCGTCTAAAGTTTTTACTAGGTAGGTTAGTGGATTTATTCAGAAAAAGTAATTGTTCTGGACGCTTTGGCACAGGCCCTGCTCGTGCGCTGGGGAACGTAAGTACAGGCGTGTATATTCATTGGGGTGAGGAGGTCATGTGATCACCCCTCGGTTTCTCTCTCCCTCCAGATGTACATCACAAGCACAATCAAGACAAAGAGCAGTCGACTGGCCAAACCAGTGTTGTGCCTGGGCACACTCTGCACGGCCTTCCTGACGGGCCTCAACCGAGTTTCCGAGTACCGGAACCACTGTTCAGATGTGATAGCAGGCTTCATCCTCGGCACTGCGGTGGCTTTGTTTCTGGTAGGTCAGCTTCTTCCATTCTACCTTGCTTCCTCTTACACCCACTGAAAGGCCGCCTGAAGTTATGGTGAGCTCTGTCTCAGCCTTGTGAGTTACAATCATTCCCCAGAGAGCATGCACTCTTTTATTGCAAGAGTGATTTTAGAGCACTTTTCTCTCAGAAATATGACTGGCCATGTTCTTTCTGTGCCACTTCCTTCAACGCTGGGCTAGTGACTGGGGCTGAGCCAACTAGTAATGTGACATGCCTTCAAACCAGTCTTCTTTCAGTATTGAAGTGTGTGGGAAACAGAAGCTCAGTGTTTCTAGGGAAAGTAAGAGCACTGGTAGAAGCAGGCACGCTCTCCCCCAACATCCTGAGAAGCTCAGCTCTGACCCAGTGTCATCGCAGTATGTACATCCTGCTTGGAAATATAGAAACACTACAGCTAACCACACCAACTCTTTTTTAGGTTTCTTATTATCTGGACATTATCTCTTGGTCATCCTATTTCCACCACAAATAAATTAGAACAGCCTTGTTTAACTCAGTTTTCTCCGTATTTTTCCATTTCTGATGATGTTTTAGTGTTTCAGATAGGTAAGGCCTGGACACCTGTTTGGCTACAAAATCCCTTAATCTAAGTTGGATTGGAAAAAAAAGAAATTACATTCTTTTGATTTGGTTTTTCCTTTTCCACAGTTTAATAGTGGTATGGCAGGCATATAATCATGGCATATAAATATCCAATTCGATAAATCTTGACCTATAGTTACAGCAATATCTCTCATCCTTTCTTTCCCTGCATCCCAGAGAACCACTGATTTTCTGTCATTCTATATTAATTTGCCTTTATAGGGTGTCCTATCAATGGAATCAAATAATATGTATTATTATTCTGGTATCTTTCGTGCAGCACAGTTATTCTGACATTCATTCATGTTGTAGAATGTAACAATAACTCATTCCTCTTATTGCAGGGCAGGATTCCATTATGTGGGATACCAGAGTGCAGGGATATTTATTTTTTCTTCAAAAATTTAAAATAGCCCCTGAAGGATTTACCATAAGTCTCTAGGCCTAGAAGGTCAAATATTCTGCATGAAATAAATCCTCAAGGAGAAAAAAGCCACCATGGTCTCAAAAGACACCTCTCCTCCTGTTCTGCCCTTTCCAGTCCAAGTCCCCCTAGGACTGACATCATACATCACTTGATCTTACTACAGTCATATAACTTCTTTTCTTTACCTCCACTCTGCCATCCCCACCTTACAAAATACACATATGCCTGTCCCATCCTCTAACTCAGTTTCCCTACTTTTTTACCTACACACAGAAAATACTCACACATTTATTCAGAACAGACTCTGAAACTCTATTATTATCCAATGATAATTCGAAAAGATTCACATTTTTCTATAGTGAAAGAAGAGACACTGAAATGCAAATTCTCTGGGTGAAGTTACAGGAAAAGTGGTGCTGAACTGATCCTAAAATGTTGATATCTCATAAGAGATATTTCTCTCTCAAAGCTTTTTAAAAAAGAGAAAATACAGGTGACTTTAAAAGAGGTGCTTCAAAGGGACTTCAGTAGTAAATAAACGAAGACTTGGGCTCCAAAGAAAAGCCAAACAATTTGATGTCCACCAGTACTAAAGCTAGCCATCTCCAGCTACAAATAAAGGGCAGTTCCGAGGGTCGCAAGCAATTCCATGAAGTCTCTGTGAGATGATACCAGCAAAAACCTTTGTGTTTGTTGGAGCCCTACCTACAAATTCTGTTGTAACATTGAACTTGTGGTTTCTCAGTAATTGCAGCCCTGTTTTTTTTACCACTCGGTTATTATTTGGCCTGTTACTGCTCTCAGGTGATTTCCCAGCCTACATCAAAATTTGTTTTCCCCAAATGACTTTTGCCTGAGATCCCTATCTGCTATTGAATTGCTTTGGTATGATATACTAACACACCTGCATGTGTGCATGCATATATACATGCCTCAGAGACATACACACTGAGCTGGGAAAAGGAAAAGGAGGCATGTTTAGGAAGGGACTGGAGGTATTCCAGAGCAGAGATTTGGAGAGCAATAGAAAGAGAGAAAAGAATAAAAACTGATAATAGCATTATACTGTATGCATATGTTCAATATTGTGTTACATGTTTGTGTTTCTCAAAGAGTGGAGGAAAAGTGAAAAATTATTTGTTGGGTAATTATACATACTTTACATTTAATCTACATCAAATTACGTGTTCCTAGGGAAAACTTAGCAATATTTTTATCCTCATTTTAGAAATAAAGAAAGTGAGGCTCAAAGTAACTAACTCACCCAATAGCCACCCAACCAGTAAGTAATGAATCTGACTTCGGTCCCTCAACTCTGGACCCACTACATCAGTCTTTTTTTCCATTTCCTACATGGAAAAAGTTTAAACTTCTGTAGAGTATGAGAAAAGTGATCCAGATAAAGATTGTTTATGTAAATTATTTGCCTGGTTTGAAGACTGACAAGAAAGATTCAAAAACTCTAGATGTAGAAACAAAGACACCCAATAATGAAAGATAGATTAAAAAAAGAAGTAGGTAGAGAGTACATGAGCAAAAGGAACAGAGAAGATGTAAAAAACAAGTTAATTTGACTCTGGCACTAAATAACAAAAAGTGGGTAATAATTTATAAGGAAAGTTTTTAAATGGTAGAAACAAAACCACCACTTAGGAGTTATTTACTCCAAGTAAACAATAGTCACGTAGTTTGAAGATGATCATCTCATGTAGAAGTTAAAGATCAACCAACATTGACTAAGTAGTAGCTATGTATTTGTCACTTGGTAAGTGGCAAGGGTATGGTGGTACAATTTAGGGGCTCTGGAGTTTAGATCTTTGTGTGATCTTAGTCAAGTTATCCAAATTCTTTTATCTATGCTGGATATGATAAGAGTATCTTCTGTAGAAAATTGTTGGGTAGTTTAATAAAATGAAGCAAAACCCTCAGGCTAGTGCCAGATCCATAGTGGTCCTCAATAAATGTTCAGTGTTATTCAGAGATGATTTATATTCATCATCTTTACTTGTTACAAATCTGTTAGGTATATATTCCCATACCCATTTTACCCCACTCCATGGGGTGGAGTGATTGCCTCTGTCTATCTGGTGAACAAAGAGTCAGCATTTAAAATGTGCTCAGTAGTAGCTCAAGCCTTCCTCTGGTTCCTACCCACTCATTTAAAGAAAAAGTCACTATGCTGATGGTATTCAAAGCCACCATCAGAGATAGTCAGGCACTGATGACTGTAACCTGACCCCAGTGTTTTTTCCCCTTATCTTGCAGGGAACGTGTGTGGTTCATAACTTTAAAGGAACGCAAGGATCTCCTTCGAAACCCAAATCTGAGGATTCCCGTGGAGTACCCCTAATGGCTTTCCCAAGGATAGAGAGTCCTCTGGAAACATTAAGTGCACAGGTATAGTAAGGTGGTTTTAGCAAACTAAACCCACAGGTTGTGATAAGTCAACCAATCCCTTCCCATACTAGAGGCAGCACCACTGCATCCACCAACATCCATAAGAACCTGATTCATTTGTTGTAAATGCTTTCAAGAAAGAAATCTTTACAGCCTCCCTCAAGAAGTCATGGATTCAGTTAGACTTGGCAGTCATGAGTCCTCAAGAATTTTTCAGTAAAGTTTAACTTAAACCCAAGCTGCTTTAGAATACTTTGAATTCCAGTGTACTATCTAGCACATTCATGAGATTTGGACTATTCTCATAGGAGGCCAGTTTGCTTTACTAACTAATTATTCCTTGTACTATAGAGCTGCTCCTTGGTGTCCACAGGGGGTGGGTTCCAGGAACTCCAGAGGACACAAAGATTCAAATTTGTTCAAGATGCTTATATAAAATGATGTAGTATTTGTGAATAGCTTCTGCACAAACTCCCATATCCTGCTTTAAGTCATCTCCAGAGTACTTATAATGCCTAATACAATGCAAATGATGATCATTGCTATACTGTATTATTTAGGAAACAGTAACAAGGAAAGAAGTTCTCTACATGTTCAGTACACAAGCAGTTTTTTTCCAAATATTTTTTATCTGATGGCTTAAGTGCTGTGTGAATCTAAATTTAAGGAAAAACATCTAAGAAGGAAGGCCATGGAGAAGACCTGCTAGGTGAAAGCCTAGAAAGATATCGAGCACTTACTTTGTTTACAGAGAGTTGCTAAGCGCTTTACAAATATCTACTTATTTAAACAACTACCATATTTAATGGATAACTCCCATTTCACAGATAAAAATAAAAATAGCATTATTTTTATATGAATTAATATAAAGTCAGCATTATGAGGTTACCTGCCCAAGGCCACATAGCTCAGAAGTGGAAAAGCTGGATGAGTAAAAGCTCTTAAGCAAACAGACTGATGGTAAAACAATGTTTTAGTTAGAATGCTGCTTTTTCCAGGTATGTGGGATCCTGCTAAAATTTTGCTCTCTGTCTAGTTATCTTGAAATCTTGTTTGTATTTAGTATCTTATTACTAAGCTATTTTTATAGATCATGTAAAGAAAAAGCAAATCACTTCCCCTTGTGATTATCGTATTTCAGTGTAGTATGAAATATTTTCATTAGTTAAAGATTGACTATCAGACATCTATCTGATATAAACTATACCAATATCTTTTAATCTTCCATGAAGTCTAATTTTATTAATTATCCATGGGCAAAAATGATAAAATATTTCCATTTGGGGAAAGATATTTAGGCTCACTATTAAATGTAATACCAAGTTTTTGCTTGTTTTCCTTTGTCTTAAAGTGAACATTTTGCATGGTCTAATTGGAAACAACATACCAAAAAACTTATTTCTGTTTGGTTTGTTTTTTTTTTTCAGCTTGTTGATACAGGTTGAATGACAATTTAGTAAATGATATTACTTTGTAATGAAACAGTGAAATATAATCTTTCTAGCTTTTCTTTACTATCTAATATTAGATTCCTGGGCCCAGTGAAATGAAAATAGCCACTATTTTTGAGATAAAGTAAATTAAGACAAAGGCAAACTTTAAAATACTTGTTGATTTCCACAAACTTATTAATTGTATGTCCTTGCAAATGCTGCTCCCTGAGTATCCTGGTCAAAGATGAACAACTTTGCCCCTTGTCATTCTCCCCAACTCTGCCCAGGCATTACCCTCTCTGTAAAGGCCTTCTGAGATTTCTTTCTGTCTCTTTCAGTACTCTTCATACTTGACCAGGCCAAGCAATATCCAGAACACATATGAGCACGATGGGGGTGGGGTAGGTGCTTACATTAAAAAGTGAAGTACCAAAAGTTTGGAAAAACTGCTATTCTCAAAATAGATAAAAGATTCCCCTTTGGTGGAAGATGCCAAATAAAAAAATCAGCTGCTTGTAGTATCAAATGTTTCCACATGGATAATGAAGATGATATGCCCTTTATTTGTTGGTCAAGAAAAGAGAACAAGCAGTTATTCAGAACCATCTCATTTAATCCTCACCATAGTCCTGTTCTGGGTATTTTTATCCTATTTTATAGATGAAGCAATTAAGAGTCAAAGTTTAAGTAACATGCCTAAGGTCTAAAGGCCATGCTTGCTATTCTAAACCACACAACCTGAGATTGCATTCAGGTGAAATTCCTTTATGAAATCTACAACTTTCAGCCTTGAATACGGAAACATGACATGAGGGGTGTTTGACCTGAGTTGCAGATCTTCTAAATTAAGTATCCTCTGTATTTTATCTTCTGGGTAAGATCTTCGGGTGTACTTCTAATAGCCATGGTTTACATTAAAAAGTGCTTCTTTGAAATTTTTTTAATGGAAGCATCTTCCCAGTAAAAGATCTCTGGGGATTTGAGAGAAGGCTAGAACTTCTCTTCAGAACACACAGTAATAAATGTGAAACCCAAAATATACAGAGAAACTCCTGAGTAGGGAGGGACCCAAACATCCTCCTTTTCTTCCTCCTGAGACATTCTTTCCTCTTTGCTACACAAAGCTGCCAAAGCTACAGCTCCTTCTTCCTTTAAGAAATAAATTAACACTTTGAATATTTGCTTTCTGTCATTCCCCTTAGTATAGGTGATTGAGAAGCGAACATCTTCTAAAATGTTTCCCAAGTACTAAGAACTAAGAAAATGAAGAATCACAGAGAATTCAAACAACAAAAATAGGCCAAATTTCCAAAGCCTTATTTTATAATCATAAAGTGTTACCATGATCCCAAAGAGACCAGCTTTTAGCTAGCCACGTTCTGTACCCCAGTGCCCACATTCACCTGAAGAAAGAAATTGCATTAGAACTGAAGAAATTGTGTTAACTCATGCTGGATGTGGTATAGAATCTTCCTATGCTTTCCTCTTGGAGGAATACTTTTTCTTTAACCCCACAAAAAAAAAAAATCAGTAAAAGTAGGAATATGAAAGGAAAAGTATTTTTCATTTCAGGGCAAGAAATGCCTCAAACTTCAGTTTTCACAAAGATGGAAGGCAAAAGTACCTTGAAAAACATAAAGTACTCACCTTCTAAAAATGTACAGTCAAGCTCTCAAGACTGTAATGTAAATCCCCAGTGTCCTAAACTGAAAGAGAATTAGGGAACCAATAATAACCAATTAGATGAAAGTTTCTTAAAATACTTGCCAATGTCATGTATAAGATCTTTGGATTTAAAATTTAAACAAAAAGAGACCCTGTGGTCGTAATAAAAAGTTCTATAAACAAGGATTGAGAGAGTTGCAAGGAAAATGCATGTCTGCAATCATAGATTTCTACTACATTTCTCTCAGCAACTAATAAACAAGAAAACAAAATAGAGTAAGGACACAAATTACTTCAAAACACAAGAAATATAAAAATAAATCATGTCTAAGGCCATTAAGCAAGTCTTAAGAAATTTTAATCACTCTGGATTATGTAGACCGCATGTTCCAGAAAAAATTAAAAGAACTAAAATCAAACCAAAAAATCTGCTATCCATTAGAAAATATTAAATGCATTTCTGTAGATCTTATGACTCAAAGATTAAATCATATAGAAAATTTTTTAATACTGAACATTGAAAGTGTTCAGTATTAAAAACATTGAAGTGTGGGATGCAGCTGAAGTTACTCTGAGGTCCTTCAATGCTTATATTAGAAAATAGTTAAGAATAAAACAGAATTATATAGAGAAACGTTTAGATGAAGAAATGATCCTACTGTGGTAAAAGTAAGTAATGGAATTTGGGGAACCATGGAAGAGTGTGAATGGGAAGAAGAGGGAATATCAAACTGTAGGAGACAAAAAAGAAAGGAAATATTCAGGGATGAGTGTGTGTGTCCAGGAGTCTATAAACCCAATCTAAGACTGTCTGCTTGTGTTTGCTTTGCAGAATCACTCAGCCTCCATGACTGAAGTCACCTGAGATGACGAATGGGACCTGAGCTATTTTTTATCAACTTCCAAGTCAATACTTCAAAATACACAGTTACTCAATGTCAAACTGTGAAGACAAGTATTATGTTTATCTAGTTAGAGGCTAATGTTTTGTACATTTTTTTTGTATGAAAAAGTGATGTAGCTTGCCCTGATTTTTTTTGTCAGCTTTAACATATTTATGCCAGAATTTTAAAACCAACAAAATTTTCTTCTTGTTCAAGTGTGCACTGAAGAATCACATTTATTCGATGGTTGATGTTGTTTTGTGATATTTGTACACAAACCTTCTTTTCTCAGTTTTATAAACACAAAAAAATAATATAACAATTCACTTTAAACTTTTATTACCAGTTTCTGCCTCCTCCACAATTTCTGAATTTTAATGAAAGTTAAACTCTTGAGTTTCAGGAAGGACAATGTTGGTTAATAGTAAATCTCCAAATCACTTCTGGAAATATTCAAAGAGAACTTTGTATTCTGATCTGTTGTCAGGCAATTTCATCGAAAGTTACAGTGAAATCACCTAGTTTACCCTGAAAATTAGTGAAGAATCCTAGATTTGGGGGTGTTTGGGTTGTAGGATTCTTTCTTAGATAATGGCCTCTCCCACCTAAGAAACTCAAGATCTGTTTGGAACCTTGTCCTGGGGCAGGCATTGTGACACTGCCACCTTTTTTCCAACAAGCAGTCAACACCAGCCTTCCTTGTCAACTCAACAGTTTTGTATATTATATTGTATGGACTTTCTATGAGAATGAATATTTTACAGTTTGCACAGTATTATTTTACAGAAAAGGTATCAGAGTATCTACAACATAGAGCCCCAGAGCAACAGCTTCACTTTGCGGCTTTTAACTGTTCTAAAATTTTAATTGCATCCCATTTTCTAGCATGGTGATAACTAACGTGTACCTCCTTTGAGAGAAAGCACCCCTTGTCTGTACCTATCAGAATGTTTTTCTTGACACTTCCATGTTGGCTCTTCTTAGCTTTTTTGTACATATTTTTTTTTCTAAAGAGAAGATAAAAAGTTATCACAAAATGTATTCTGGCTCATGTCCTTTGTTTTACACTCCATCAACTGGACAAAGGTATTTTAAGAGTCACTGCAATGTGACTCAGTGTTTTTGCCTTTCATTTCCACGTGACCTGAGATAGTCCTGAATACAGGTATGACTGAGAGCTCACTTTGAGTGTGTGTGCATGTATGTGTGTGTTTAGGCCAAATAAAAGAATCCCTTAAGTCATTAAAATGCTCAGATGTATATTCCAGATACACAGCACAGTACCTTAGTTTTCATCCCACCCACAGACACTCCTGAATTGTCAACAAAAAGTCAGATGGCCATTTTTAGGAACACACGTCACCTCTGATACAACTTTCCCTGTTTCATTCTGGGCCAAACTTGCACACACATACACACAGTATCACATGTATCTTCTGACTGATACCCTAGTAAAATTGGGGAGGACAGCAAGAAGTATTTAAGACTGTATTCATCCTACATAATAAAACACTTGCTTTCACATACATAACCAGGTTGCTTTCAAAGCAAGGAGTTTGGGAAAGTTGTGACACCACCACAATAGTGCTTGTCAACATAAACATTATCACCCACATCTACCTGACCCTAATTTCCACTACATCAAGATGACTTTGAGCTAGGTCCACATCTTTTCATGCTATTTTTTCAATATGACATACCTATTTAGATGGTTCAGAGGATAGTGGTGGAGAGAAAAGCAAATCATGAGAAGGAAGAGTGTGTAAGCCCTTAGCTCTCCAATCTTGTATAAGCTACCTAAGTATAATGTCATCCAATTTCAGAATGATTCATTGCCTTTTTCTAAACATACCTTAGGATTTTCTTTCAAAGCAATGAGGGTTCAATTTCATTTCACTTTTCATAAAACACTCTGAAAAGTCATGGCAGGCCACATGATTATTACATTGCCCTTATCTTGTCACAGTGGGAGGTCACCTAATGTTTGTTCACCAATTCCTATTTCCAAGAACAAAAATCAAGCTAACAAAATAAATCATGTTGTCTTTCCAATGTTGATACTAAAAAGGCCTACCTATAGCATTTGAAAAGCTCTAGCTGCAGACTTAATTTTCCTAACCTTGGACAAGGAGAGCATTAGTCCATGACTAAACCACGCTATACAGGACACTGACATGAGTCACTTGGAAGGAAGGGGTGTCTCTGGGCTTGTATTCCTGGCCAGTCTGATTCTCTTCCATTATGCCATGGTGACCTTAGTGCTGCTTCTATTTAGCCCAAGAACTTTCATGGTCTTACGTTGATCTCTATCTTTCAAGTCTGTCATATGAGATTAATTTCTTCAGACTGAGGATGTCTCACTTGGGTCTTCTGCCAAGACAAAGCCCTGTGTCAAAATAGACAAGTAGTCACTGTAGCCTAAGAAAAAAACAATCCTGTGATGAACTTTTTTTCCTGTAAGGATAGCTTAGAGGACCTTGAGGAAGGCTGGTTCCTATGAGAGGGAACTGTAAAGAAATAAAAGGAAAGTGTGTCATAAGCAACCTCAGAAGACTATTAACCCTGTGGATGGATATCCATGACATCTTTCATTTCTAGTATTTATATGCCCAGAATAGGGCCTGACCTTGAGAAAGCACTTTGTTAAAGTTTGTCCAATAGACAGATGCCACACTTCTTTCTAAATTGGTTAAAAGGAGACTATGACTTATTTGGAAATGAGGAGAATTTTAAGAGGACCCGAAGATAGCTGAAAGATGAGTACGTTTAGATACAGGGATGGTAATGATGAGGAAAGTACACTCATTAGTTGTGAGCATGTGAGTTACCCTTTTGGTAAGTTCTAAACATCTCCCTATTAGGCTGTGACAGACAGCAGACCCACATGTACTGCCTGGTTGGTCTGTTACTGAAGCTCTTACAACTCTACATTTAATTTCTCCAGCCTAATTTAAGCACCTTTTTTTTCCATGCAGTTAACTTGTTGAAGACATAGGTCAGTTGTTCCATGAAGTTACCCATGGATTTGTTTATTTTTGTGCTTTAACTTGTTCTCCCACGAGAACATTTGTAAATTATTAAAGGCTTAATAAGGTTCAAGTTCAACAGTGTTGTTGGGAACAGTTCTAGATAGTGTCATGTACTATATATACTATAATGAAGATCATCATGTCAAATAGACCCTTTTTACAGAAACTAAGTTTGAGGAATGGGTTCAGGTAGTGATAATCTGATCCCTCCATGCAAAGTGACGTTGTTCTCTTTCTGTTCTCCAGGATATTTTATACTTGGCAAAATCACGCTTATGCAAAGCAGAACAAAAATTAATTACAAACTACTTAGAAATTAATAAAATGAGATTGCTGCATATTATGAAACCAGAAAATATAAACCCCGAAATGGCAGCAGTAATTAAGAAATAAGAAATCATGAATCAATAGAAAATAGATTTGACCAGCAAATGAACCTTAATCTGGACCTTGCCCCCTAAAAAGATCAATGAGACAGACAAATATTTGACTGGTCAGACTGAGAGAGAAATACAACAACAGAGGCTTTGTGAAAAAGCATGAGAAGTTTTTTTTCTAGAAAATGAGTGAAATTCTAAGAAAATATAAATTATTAAATTGACTCTGAAAGAAATATTAGAACACAAGTTAGTTAATATGAGAAATTCATCTATTAAAAAGTTAGAAGATGGGCTGGGGATTTAGCTCAGGTGGTAGAGTGCTTGCCTAGCAAGTGCAAGGACCTGAGTTCAGTCTCCAGCAGCCCCCCCAAAAAAAGTTAGTTGAACAAACAAAAATCAGTCTACTAATGTAGATAATTCACC
Organism: Hystrix cristata; assembly: GCA_004026905.1. Taxonomy (NCBI): domain Eukaryota; kingdom Metazoa; phylum Chordata; class Mammalia; order Rodentia; family Hystricidae; genus Hystrix; species Hystrix cristata. Next base: position 1,561 of record PVJO010005126.1, on the reverse strand, counting down.
ACATTAACAGACTGAAAGAGGAAAGTGTTTTGAAAATAAAAATGGCTAACTCTGGTACACTAGTAGGTATCCTGCACCACCACCTTGGACCAGGGAACGTCAGCATCCAGGGCCTGCATAGGCCCCATCCAGCATCCCAGAGACTGCGCCACAGTTCTCCTGACCCCACGAACACCTCCAACAGGTGAAAGCCTGAGTCCAGGAGTGGCACAGGCCATGGCCTTCGCACCAGTGACGTCAACGCTGGCCTCCTGCCTGCCCACGCACCTGGTCTAAATCCATTAATGTGTATAAAATCTAGGACTTGACACTGCTGACACTATCTTCTGCTCGATCCCCCCTTTTTTTTATCTTTTCTTTTTTACTTTCTTTTTCCTTCCCCTTTTCCAAGCCACCAATACCAAGTAGGGCCAATCATGCCCTTGTCACTGAAGACAGTTCTGAAGACATAAAGATCATAAGAGCCAAGAAATGCATATACCTAGAAGAAACCGTAAGAAAAGGCTCTTCCTAGAAAAGCATCGATACCTATTTTCACATAACCTCTCACAAACAAAATATAAAATAAATATGGAGAACAAGATAAAAGGGGTGTATTACATATGTATACAAAGAAAATGACAAGATACAGAAGTAAAACACAACCCCAGACCCCCACCTCACCCAGAACAAATACAGAGAACAATGACATAGAGGAAATCAGAAGACACCCAATCAAACTCTCAGATATGATAGCAGCAGAAATTATAAAGCAGATAGGCGAAGCTATAGAGAACATCAGACTAGAAATAATTGCCCAAGTCAAAAAAGAGATGACAATCATAATGAAAGACCTGATTAGTGAATTCAGGGTAGACACAGATTAAAAAAAAAAAACAGAGGAGATAAGAAAAGCAATGGAAAACTTGAACATTCAATTTAGCAAAGAAATGGAACCCATGAAACAGATCCAAACAGATATCCAAAAAATCAAAAACTCACTAGAAAGTATATGCAGCCAATTGAATGAGAGTGAAGATAGAACCTCAGACCTAGAAGAAAAATTGGCAATTAGTGACAATGAAAAGAAAGACCTTTTAAAAATAGCTACAGATTATGAAAAATCACTACAACAGCTGCAAGATGATGCAAAGAACAATATAAGAGTGATTGGAGTGAATGAAAAAGCAGGAGACAATATGAAGGATCTAAAAAGATTATTTACAGAAGTAATGACAGAAAACTTCCCAAGCATGAGAAAAGAACTTCATATACAGATAAGTGAGGCATTTAGAACCCCAGTTACCCATAACCAAAATAAATCTATACCAAGACATAAAATAATCAAGATTCCAGAAATTCAGCAAAAGAACAGAATACTGAAAATTATTAGAGAATAAAACCAAATCACCTATAAAGGTAAATCCATCAGAATCACAGTGGATTTCTCAACACAAACCCTTAAATCAAGGAGAGCCTGGAGCAAAGTATTTCAAGCCTTAAAAGAAAACAATATCCAACTCAGATTGATGTACCCAGTCAAACTATCTTTCAAATTCAACAATGAAATAAGATACTTCCA
>PVJO010005125.1:0-101862 GCA_004026905.1 Hystrix cristata | reverse complement strand
AGTCCACAGCTGGTGACTGAATGAAGCAGGTTCTGAAAGGCCAGCCCACTCTGCACTCTTGTGCTTCCTTCAGACTCAGATTTATTGGGACTGTGTTTCCGTTCAGTCTCTTTCCCCACCCAATTGTGCAACAGCTCTTTCCTTCACAGGTTTTAGTCCCTCCAAAGTATCACATACGTCAAGTCTCATCTCAGCACCTGCTTCCGGAGAAATCAACAGGTATCAGACATCTAGTGTTAGAAGCAGTCTGAGGAACTAACTGGCAAGCTGGAATTTGAGGCTAGATCATTCGACGCCCAGCTGGCAGTGAAGACCCCGTCAGCAGTGACGGCTGCTCTGTGGGCAGCACGTGTGCACAGGTGTTGGTCATACTGCAAAGCTTTGGCAGTAAACCGGGAGGCTGCCGTGATACAAAGGGATGCACCTGTGTCGGGCTTCGGAAACAGCTGAAGAAAACAGTAGCTAGTAGGTGCTGACTGACTATCGTTAAGCACCATTATTGCTCTGCAAAACTATAACAAGCTGTGGGCAAGGAACAGGCAATTCAAACTGGTTGCGAATTCCCAGGGCCTTTGGAGTTTCTACAAAGACCTCATCGATTTTGTTGAGAGAATAAGAGACAGCTGAGGATCAAAGCCAAGACTTGATGAGGAACCGAACTTTAAAGCAAGTTGAGGTTCTGACTGAAGCCATTATGGATCATGGCTGAAAAATCTTTCTTGAATGACAGCCACCGTGGGGGACTCTGAGGGTCAGCTGAAGAAGGAAGAAAAACTGTGAACTTTACTCCTGGATAGCCTTATGGGATAAATTATATTCCTCTCAAATTCATATACTGACGTCCTAGACTGTAGGACTGTATTTTGGAGATAGGTCCTTTAAAAGGTAATGGAGGTAGGCTGAGATGGGGATGGGTGTTAATGAAAGAAACCATGGTAGGTGTGAGTAATTTTCACTGCAGGGAAAACATCATATAAAATCAGGATTAAATCCTTTCAGGACCTTGCACCATATCCGCTCGGGTTCTGGCAACAAGATCAACAATCAGGGTCAAATTCCCACACAGCTTTGATCAGAGATTGTCACGTCCATTGCGGAAGAAGATAACCAAGCACCAAAGAAGCTACATAGCCTGGCTTTCGGGTACTCCCATAAGTCGGGGCAATTTGCACGGGACCGGGTCTGCGGGGTGCTAAATTAAGGAAAGGAGTGGAGAGTCGAGTGTCAAATTGAGGGAGAGTTTGTTCTCACGGGAGCTCTCTCTCAAGCCAGAGAAACTCTGACAAGGCCCCTAAGAGGTGGTACTAACATGCTACCATTATGGGTCTTAGATTGTGGGAAAAGTGATGATCAGCTTTAATGGAAGCAAAAATGCAGAATGGCTTCAGCAGTTCTTAAGGGAAAATGAGGCACCCTTATCCCAAGAATCAATTAGATCGGAAACATGAAAAAGGCAAGTCGTAGTGCCCTGCGCAGTCTTTGCCCAAGAGCCGAGTACCCATCCGCAGTATTACAAACATCAAGTCGGCTGTGCCTGGCAGTGAGAGTGACTCTCAGCCCGGGGTCATTTCCTACTGTGCAAAGTCCCACTGGAGAGGAACCCTGACATTTATTTACGTGTTATACATGATGCTTTCGCACTAGCTCAGCAGAGTGCAGTAGATGTGACAGAGACAGTGTAGCCTGCGAGATCCCTGCCCTACAACACAGAAGGTGTCTCATCCAAGGTCGCGCCTTCCAAAGACAACCCACAGCTAAGTTTGCTAATCCGAGGATCTGCTTCTCGTACTTCCATAAGAGGCCACTCTGGAGTCATACAAGAAACACGCGGTCCGAAGACTGAGTTGCAGTTACTTTTGGGGTCTGTTTCTCTTCCCGTATAACACGGCCTTACTCCCTCACAGTGGTTCCTCCTGACGGTGCAGCCCAGTGAACATCTGGGTGGAGGGCTTACTTGCCCCAGCTATTGCCAGAGAACTCTAATGCAAAGGCAATAACTGAGTGACTCCCATCTGGAATATGGGTATTTCCTACCCCTATGACTTTAACATAACCTGAGGTCTCTTCTTTTTTTAACTTGAAGTGCCATTTTCTAACCTACACAACAAATTCTTAGGTGTTTTTTAAGCTCAAGATCAAATGTGCTGCATTACTGATCACACCAAATAAAATTAATGACTCTATCGATTGCAATTGTACAGTACTATTGTGGGATTCTTCTCTCTACTTCATGCCTTAATAGGAAAAAAAGAAAATTTGTATTCTTATACAGATCTACAGTTCATCGTTATATGGGTGTCAAGGTATATGTGAGAGTCATGGGTAAGAGAGAATCAAGAACTTTGAAATATTAAATGTTTTACTTCATAATTTACCATAGTGTATGTATACATGTATGCTAGGTTTCTCTTTCTCTTCACTCTTTTCTTCTAAATATAGTAATGACTAAGTTGTGATTAAGACATTTATAATATCAGTACCTTGAGCATTTCTTAAACATCAGGCAATATTTTGATTCACATATGTGTTAACTCATATAACCCTCCCAGTAACCACAAGAACGAAATGTACCAACCCCCACAATGAATGTACTCATCATCTACTGCAAAACATGTAATAAAAATAAAATTAAGGGCTGGGGATTTAGCTCAGTGATTAGAGTGCTTGCCTTGTAAGCACAAGGCCCTGAGTTCGATCTCCGGCACCACCAAAAAAAATTAAATAAATAAATAAATAAATAAAATTTAAAAAGGAACAAAAATCTGTTACTATCTCCATTTTACAGATAAAGAATTCAGTCTCAAAGAGATTAATTAACTCACACTGTTTACATAGCTTATAGTGACAGTGATGTGATTCAAATGTAACAACTTTTTTAATCCATCTTAAATTATTAACATTTTTTGCCTGAAACATACTTACCACTCTTTCTTTACTAATACACTGATGATTTAAGAAATAATCAGTAATATAACAAGTTTGACTATGAAATATTCGTCTTTGAAAAAAATCCGAATATTCTAGGTCATCTACTGCCATGATGATTGGAAGATGATGTAGCTGTACACTTCCAGATTCGAAACTGAACCCTAAAGAGAAAAAAGAGCAGAACTTGGAGTGGTGAGGGGTGAAGAAAGGAGACCACGGCTGTGAGTACCTTAGACATCCATCACAATTGTGCTCTACGCCAGGCTAAAATGCAAAATGCTCTGCGACATCCTCAAGATTCTAATTGTGTATGTAATCAAGTAATAATGGCATTTATCCCTTCCTGGTGGTAGACAAAACTTGCGTTCTTTTTTAGACATGATGGGCACACCTGTGGAGTTATGCACAAGTGCACGTTTACCAGTACTACACATAGCGCAATTTCTTTGCACAAAATAAGCATCTAATAACTGTTTATATCCTTTAATTCAATTATATCTGACGCACTTTATTTTTCTAATGAGAATTTTAGCTTTTAATTTGACAGAATCAACAGGAAGAGGGCAAGTAAGATGTCATAAACAACTAGCATGTTTATTTTAATGGACCTCATGATAAAAATAGATAAGATGAGAGAATTTTTAGACAGAAGGGGAAATGTGGAAGAATTCTCACTTTCAATCAGAAGCAGGGAATTTTCACTTTCACCATGAGACAATGGGGTATAGCAAAACAACTCTGGAGCTGTAATCAGGACTACATTCTCATCTTTCATGTGCCACGAGGAAACTGTCCAACCTCAAGCAAGATATTTTGGCTTTCTTTAGTATTTTTATTTCAGGGATATTGTAAGAATACAAGGAGATAATTCATGCCACAGTCCTTCAAAAATGCTGCCATGTTAGCAAAATGCAAGCGATTTTACTGATAATCACAACAATTTATGCACATTAGGTTTTCTATAAATATCTGCTAATCAAAATGAAATTTCTCCATTTCAACATATATAACAATAAAGTATAATGATAAAGTATAACAATAAAAGTAGGTGAATATCTTAATGAATATCTAAGCAATCCTCATAAGCTCTATGCTTTACATCCCTATTTCACACTTGATGTTTGCTGAAGTGACATAACTGTTTACAAAGTTTCATCACTCATAGCTGCTAAAGAACACAACATAGGTCCACTGGACGCAAATATCCGCATCACTTCCATTATGAAATATTGCTTCTATTCCTACATAATTTTCTGAGTGCCTAAAGCAGATATTGAGGATAGAAGCCATACCCACTACAGGGTCACAATTGCAAAGCAAGCCCCCAAATACTTCAAATCTTTTGCAAGGTTTGGCACGCACACCGAGCAAGTATATCTCTCTGTGGTCGTAGTGTGTGGCACACGAATATTGTGTGTCTCTACTGATCTCTATGTTTGCAGAGATATTTCTCATTTTATAATTTCTTTGCTTTAAATCATTATCTTCCTTTGCAAAAAATAAATGTAATTTGGAACGTTGTGTTTAGGAAAGTTCATATCAAAGAGTGTTCTGCCTGCAATATCAATAAGGTAATTCAAACTAGTAACCCCAAAGGAATAATTTTTTAACGAGCTACATTCCCATCATAGTACTAGCATTTCCCTAGAAGCTCCACGAAAAAGATTAAAAGTTTTATTCAGACACTGATATTTATTTTAAATAGAAATAGAAACATGTGCTGAACTCTACATAAAAGTTCTGATTACCTGTGAATCCCAGAGGCAGCCATCTATACATTAGCATAGATGATAATTGCCCACTTTTTGATGATGTGTACGAATGTGACATTCCAGCTACCTGTTTCCATGAGCGAGTATAAAATATTTACCACTGCTGGCATCTGACCAACTAATTATCTTCAAAAATTCAACTAGAGTCTGCATAAAATATAAAATTAAAACTTTTTAAGTAGTTTCCTTACAATCTTTAACTTTTTGTTCACTTTTCATTCTAAGTAGTCCTTGGGGCAAAAAGTCTCTGGGTGCTGGAAATGTTATTCAGTGATCCTACAAAAATAACTAAGGTCATGCCAGTGGTTTTTAAATGCACTTTATGTATTTAATTGAAAATCTCATCTCCTTTACCTTCGTTCAGCATATATTGTACTTAACACTCTGAACATTAGCCCTTGGAATAAAGGAATGAATAATATATGAGTTGCTCTTTATTATGATTTTGAAGCCTGATTTAAAATTAATTTTCAAGACTATTATGGAATACCAAATGTCGTATTCACTAGTACCTGTACGCTGCTTCCCAATCGCAATGTGCTGTTTGCTATAGCCATCTGTTCGTGTTCTGTCTTCCAACTTGAAGGAATATTGGTGGAATTTCTTTCTAAAGGGAAAGAATTAGGAATTTGAAACTCTGTGTCTCTACAGAAAGTTCACATAAAATTTGCACTCTGTAGATGGAAATTATACCAAAAATAGAATTATAGGAACTAGCATCAAATTATGCATGATATACTTGTGTGTGTCAGAGAAGTCTAGTATCGTATTTCAGTAATAGATATTACTGCTCAAATGCCCATAAAGAACACAATATGAAGTCCACTGGGACTATAGGTATGAATGCAATGAATGACTGTGGGGCGTAACATAGTCTAAAAAATAATACAGGAAGAGAGTGTTTTCATACAAATAGAGGCTAAATGCCCAGGCTTAAGCCTTCAGCGCATGATAATTACACTCATCAAGGAAGAAGAACTCCTTAATGTTTAAATAAGCATTTCTTGGCTGATGGCCGCTCAGGTAACTGTGAAGGCCTTTATAGGCATTTGACAGTTTCAAATGTGTGAAGTTATGTCTAGCCAGACAGAATACATTTTATGCAATGAACAACTTTTTGGATTTTACTCCATATGGACCACTGTACTAATTTGAGGGAACGGAGGAGGGAAAAGGGCACAAAAAAAAATTTGTTAAAGTACTTATCTTCAAATATACTTTAGATCCAATGGGAAAGATACACAGTATGCAGGCTAACACATTGTCAGGAGAAAGAGAATATAAAATCATGAAGTCTAGTAACATGTGAAATAACGCAAGTGGCTTTCATCTCTATCATTTTCAAAAGCAATATATCACATGCAGGAATGCTCCTTCTGAAAGGAAATTATGTCACCTGAAGAGAATAACGCAGGGACGTGTGCTTGAAGTGTTACCTTATTGCAATCGCAGATTGAGGACTTTGGTAGAGTTAATTATGTGAAAATCGAAGGTATGGGGTCCAGTCTGTCTCCTCACTGCTAAGTGTAAGTGGTGCGAAGTTCCCTCGCAGGTCAATCGCTCAATGCTTCAAAAGAAATCCAGAAGAGAATGTGACCCGCCTCCAGCATCTCGGTCCCCTCACTCCCCACAACTGACTTGGCTGAACTGATAAGAGCATGGCTCCATAGGTGTCATTTCCTTCTTTATTGCTCACGTCATACTAAAGATACAAGTCTAATAATCTCCACATAAAGGTAAATCATTCTTAAAGGTATCTGAGAAGAGGAGATCGCTTGCTAGAAGCTCAAAAAACTTTATTTCCAGATCCATTACTTGATTCAGCTAATTCGAGACTGTGTTTTTATTAGCCATGCAACTCATTAATTCTTGTCACATTTACAAAATCACTGAGTAAGATTGAATCATATCTCTGACAGCCATGTCGGTAACTTTTCCAATTGGCATGAGCTGCTAAAAGGGAATCAATGCTACGATGATCCTGAGCAATCAATGACACATCAGATACATTCTGACTGGCTGAGTGGCAATTTAATTGATTCTTCTCTCCATATTCCACAGTTTTGAATCTTTGTCTTCACACAAGTCATGGAACAACTTGAATTGCTAAATCCCCATAGAGTACTAATTTTGTGGCAATACAAGTTTGGCAAAGACAAAGTTTCTGTCCACATGGAGACAAAAGCAAAAAAGTGGAGAAAATAGGAATGACAGCAATTAGACACAGTTATAAATAAGGACAAACACCTCATTCCTCATGAGAGAGGGCAGCACATTTTTCCTCTTTAATCGGATAGTCTCTGGAATAGTTATAAAGGCAAAAAAGATGTGTCACACACATACATACACATATATATTTAAAGTTATTTGTCCATTACTGAAAAGAGATTACTCTAAAAGGCACCCAAGAGAGTGAAAAAGGAGACACTCATGTCCTTTTTCCTTTCTCAGACCATCAAGTAAACCAAAATAAAGAGCTTGGTATATCAGACAGGGCTTTAGCTGAATGTGTCAGCATGGAATATAAGCACTGCAGTGAGGGAGAATGGATTATATGTTTTCAAAACCAACGTACATTATGTAACCTACCCTGTGGTGAAGACAGGGTGAGACACATCAGGTGGGGATAATCAAACAGGCTTTACCAGTAAACACTTCCATGTAGATTGTTTTTCAGTTGAACTACATTTCCAAGGATGGCTTTTATTCAACTCAACAAACTCCTGTTTTTAATAGCTCATTTAAACCTCTTTCTTTCTTTTTTTTAATTTTTTTTTAACAATTCATTACAGACTGCAAAAGGCTCTGTGAAGCATTTTGAAAGGGGCTTTGCACTAATGTGATAAGAGATATCTTTTGAAAATAAAATAAAGTAAAAGCCAGCAGAGCATATGGTGCTTACCACTCAGACATTTCTGTTTTTTATACTAAAATGCACCTAGAGAACGCTGGAGCTTTAAAGAAACAAACAAAAATACTTCCATATCTATAGGGATGCTCCTGTTTCTCCCATATTGTAATTAACTTTAAAAATGGTCCATTACATTTTTCAGGAGCAGCCTGAAGAGTGGGGTAGGAAGGAAACAAATGTTGATCTTGAACCTACCACTGTTTGTCACAGGGAAGTTTTTGTGGGATCTCCCACTAGGCTCTTACAACAACCTTTCGGGATAGGTTTTATTAGCCTCCTTTATGAATGAAGCTACTAGAAACTTTCTCAACACCTTGCAGTTTGGGAAAGTCACAGGATCTATACCTGGATCTCAGATTCATGATTCAAAATTATGCATTAAGCAACATGGACTTAGTTTTCTCCTCAGTGAGACCCACATCTTACAGGAGAGGTTTGTTCTGACTCACGGGTGCTGAGGTCTCCATTCTTGCATAGTCAGCTGAATTCCCAGACAAGAACAGCGTGTTGGCAGAGCAGGAGAAAGACTACTTATGCCGCAGTAGCCGGGAAGCAGAGGAGCACAGACAGGCTTCAGCTCCCAACAGCAAGGCTGCTGTCGCACCCCCAGAATCCAATCACTTTCCACAAGCCCGTCTCTGGGTCCAAGAGGCTGTGAGGGGGCATTCCAGATCTGAACCACAACACCCAAAGGAACCACGGTGAGGGGAGCCAACATGCTTTCGTGGCGTCGACAGACTACCGCTACAAAGAACTGTGAGGCTGGGGCGTCGCTCCTCCAAGCACATCAGGACTTTGCAGAGAAACATGAAGGGCTCCTACCCCGCGGACACTGTGGAGCTGAGGAGGAAGTTCTGAACGAGTTTCTCAGCACAAGGGCAAAAGCATTTTCCTGACTTTGTTCTCTTGTTTCGGTTGAAGTTGATATACTCTTTGTATGGAATAGAAACATTGGAAATCAGTAAAAAGTGGATCGGGGGCTGGGGATTTAGTTCAGCGGTTAGAGTGTTTGCCTAGCAAGTGCAAGGCTCTGAGTTCCATCCCTGGAACGCCCCCCCCAAAAAAAAGTGGATCAGAAGACAAACATTTTAGAGTTAGATTCTTCTTCGAAATGTTTCCATTTAATTGGAGAGAAAAATAAACAAAAGTAGTTGGGGGAGAGAGTGATGAAGGTAGTTCAGCGATGAGAAAGGGCAAACAGATTGTTTTCCAAAAGTGGCATGTTGAGCTTGTATATGACACAGTAAGCTTTTGAAAACAGCAAAAGCTGTGAAGATGCGTAAGAAAGAGGGCAAGGGGAACTATCAGCTTTGTAGAATGCCTCCCCTTCTCCAGGGTTTTTGTTTTGTTTTGTTTTATTTTGGTATGATTTTCATAGAATCATCACAATGGAAATGAAATACTACTTGCAAATTCTACAAATGGTGTAGTGGTGAGGGTGGAATGTCGAGCTGATTGGCTTTGGGATCTGCACGGGGAATTGGTGGTGCACCACTGTGGGTGTGTCTGGGGAGAGGGAAGGACGGGGGGGTGTGACTTCCGGTACTACACTGTCCTGAGCCCCTTCCTCTCTGGCATTGTTCCCCTGCTCTGCTTCCCAGCTGCCATGAACTAAGACTCTTCACTCTGTCTCTTCTGCCTGTTGTTCCTGCCTCGGAGACAGCAAACCCTAGACTGAAAACCTCTGAAACTATGAGCCAAATTATACTTCTTCGAGTTGCGGTGATCAGATATTGTGTCCAGCAACAGGAAAACTGACTAATACAAGTGGGTAAGCTAAACAACAAAGAGGGTAAGCAACTAGTTCAAAGTGACACAAGCTGTTGGGGAAATATTTTTGTCTTTCTTTTTTTAAACTAGTTTTACTGGTATATTTTATATACACGATGATCATATTCATTGTAGGGAATTTGTACTTGCACACAATATATCTTTGTTCTTTTTTTCCCCCTTTTCCTCCCCTTCAAGCCCTCCCTTCAAGCCCTTCCCCCTCCCTTCAAGCCCTCTTCTACTTATTTACAAAAGCTTTGTTTCCATTAAGGGAGGGGAAGGGGGAGAAAAGCAAGAGGGAAAAAAATTAAGAGAAAAGAAGGCAAAAATGGAAACAAAGCTGTTAGGGAGGCTTTTGAATCCAAACAATTTGACAAAGCCATGTTTAGGCATTAGCATTATTAAGTAGTGACCTTACTAGCTGGGAAGATCAGCCACGTGTATGTGTCTGCGTGTACTTGTGTTTCTGTAATCCAGTCCACAGATAGACTTGCGAATAGTTGAGGTCAATAGTTGACATATCACACGTCCTTAGTGCTCTGCTTAGATCTCTTCAAAGATCGTGTGCCCAAATCCCCACATGCCCTCTCTCACAGCTCCCTACTGTAAGCAACCTTGACTACTGCACTGAGCGTAGCAGCTGCTCCTCTGGGACTAGTGAAGGCAGATGCACTGAAGAGTTAATCTCCTCCCCATCTCCCAGCAGCCTTCACCCAACAGCAGGCATGATTCAGTGTGTAAATGATGTAGCTTCCTCGCCCCAAGTGGAAAAATTCTAAGGCATTTTCTCTGCAACATCTCAGAAATTCCTGTGAACCCGGAGTCTCAATTGGCCATAGAAATAACCTGTTTGTTAATGTAGCCGTCTTAGCTTCACCCCCTTCCCTTCCCACTTTCCTGTCCAGTAACGATGTCCAGGGACCACATTCCAAGAGAAACACTTGTTCTCAGTACTTATCTCAGGAGCAGCTGAACCTAACACAGCTTTCAGGGGAGAGCAGAATTTGAAGTGAGTTTTGAAAATTATAACTGGAATTAGAAAACGGAGGAAGATAAAGAGAATACAGGCTAAATATAAAACATAAATGTAGAAAAATGTAAGTCAATTTGGTGGTGGACAGAGAATAAAGCAGTAGATCAAGCACGATACTTCCTTGAGAATGGTACAATATCCCACGACTATTCTGCTATTTTTCTTTTCCTGAGCAAAGCCTTGAAAGAATTTGTCATGTGTTCTCAATGCTGCTCTTTCTTACTCAGAAGGATAAGGGTACTTTTATTATTAACCATGAATTTATATTGTATCCTGCCTTAACCCAGCAACGATTTGGGAAGACTAAATCAATGATGTTGACTACCTACAAATGTGAAGCTCTTTCAGCAGTTACTATAAATAGAATTCATCATAGTGAAAACAATAGGAAGAAAAGGAAATAAAGAGAGAAGGCGATGTTAATACACTCGCTGCTCAAAGTAATTCCAAGTTTCCGGATCACGTTGCTCTTTAAAGGCAATTTTGCTAAATGAGGTTTTCTTTTGCAACTGCATTTCTGCCTTACTGATATATACAATGAAGGGAGTTTCCTTTTTTATTTTTTAACTTAACATGCTTATAATGAATGTCATTAATTTTTAAATGCTCTAGAGTCCAGATACGCTGCCCAGAAAACAGTTTGATATGTTCAGACTCTTAGGGATGAAAGTCCTAAAGCATACAAAATATCTTTACCTCTCGTTCTTAATCTTAAGGCGAACAGATAATATTATATATCTTTGGACAAGAAGAATACTAAAATTACATTTTTGAAGAAATATGTGAAAAAAGGATTGAAGGAATTCCTTTTATTTTTTTTCCTCATTTTTCAAAGAAGATATTTAATGTCACTTACCCTTGACCCGCTTTTGGAAAAGCATACATTTTTATGACAGATATTTGAAAAATCAGAAATTGCCAAAGGTTGTAAGAAATCTAGATTACGGATGCCATTAGAGTCGGAGGAATAAACTATTTTCCATGGGCCAGACTTTACCTCAAGGGAGGCATCTGGAAGTGGGGAAATGTACCATGTTTTCTCCTTTCTTGTTTCGTGAGACAACTGCACGTGCAATAGACGTTTTCGTCAAGGGTCTTTATTCCAAATATCACAGACTAATTCCCTGAATGATACTGAGGTAGGAGAGAGGCGCGGCTCAAGCTAGCTGGGAAAGTAGGCTTGCGCTGTTAATTACAAAGTCCCAAACAGACGCGACTCCTGGGAGATCAGCCTGGTCTTCACGTCCACCTGTGGTGCGAGGTCCCAGCACCGCTGCTCAGGACCCAGATGCACTTCTCAAAGGTCTTCTCAAGATTTAGACAGTGTAAAATGAAGGAAGCCGTGCTAGCGAAGCCGTGCTAGCGTATCTTTCCATGACAGTCCGTACCACGTCTCTCAGATGGAATAGGTATTTTTATTGTATTTTTTTACTCTTTCTCTGTTTGGCCCAAACTCACTCTGCAGAGCCAGTTTCTTCCAAACTCCATTTTGTCTTATAAATAAACTTTGTCACTGTTTTTGACCCCTTTCATTGAATTCTTTGTTCCAGGCTGAGGAACCTGGAATCTAACTCCAGAAGGAGGGGCGAGCAAGCCAGAAACTGGTGACGTTTATTTGAAATATAACCACCTATTAACAGTACTTATGAATCCTTGAACTTGTTGGATAACAAAAGTAGCATTCAGTTCATACAGTTTGTTTCAAGTAACACTGAGGAAATTCCAGAAACATCTATGGAGTACTCGAGTACATATCTCTCTGCGCCATTTATTGTAGTTTGTGTGTGAGATTTTCCTCAAAGGCCCATGTGTGAAAGTCTTGGCCCTCAAGTAGAGCCTTGTGGAAGTGTTTGCATGATAGGTGTTGTGCACATCACCGAGTGGACTATTGGAAGGTGGTGGAAACTGTAGCGGGTAGGGGCTAGTTGGAGGATGTGGGTCACTGAAGTATGTCCTGCAAGGATATATCTCGTGGCCAACCAGTTTCTCCTTTTTCTCTTTGCGTTCCAGCTTCCAAGAAGTCATCAGTTTTGATCCACTATGCCCTCTCCACCATAGTTTTCTGACTCACTCTAGTCCAGAAATGACAGAGCCGCATGGCTATGAACTGAACCTCTGAAACAGTAAGCCAAAATAACTCTCTCCTCCGTTAGGCTGTTTTCCTCAGGTATTTCATCATAGCAATGAAAACCTAACACAGCATTATACAAAAAAAAATGGGAAGTATTAGATGGAGGTTTCATCTTTAAAAGTGGCTTAACTTGTATTTAAATTGAAAAAGTTAAGCTAGAGATTGAGCAAATGAGAGCATTTTTGTTTTTGAAGACAAAAGAAAGGCATCTTATATTACTACTGTTCAATAATGTTTAATTTTTTTTCTGTGTATAACCTCAAGGGTACAAGCCATTTTTTTTTTCCTTAAAGTAGCAGAAACAAAAATTGCACATCTGAATTTTATGAACACATGCCTGGGGCACAATAAGATTTATTCTTAAATAAATACGATTTAATTGTGAATTTTTTTGTCTCATTTTAGAGATTGGTCATGAATAAAGTAAAATTAATCCATGACCATAATTATAATATTTCTGATCTTAAGTACATAAAATCTCTAGCAATTAAACATTTTTGTAATCTAGGGTTGTGAGAGAGGTAGAACAATGTGCAGCCAAGTTGCTCTCTTTGTAATTCCCACATTTTGTGATATAGTATGTTACACCTCAAGAAAAAATTAAGATTGCATGTGGAATTAAGGTAGTCAGCAGACCTTAAAATAAAGAGATTATCCAGTCTTATCTGGGTGAGCCCAGCGTAAACATCAGGATCCTTAAAAATAGACAGAAGAGGGAGGAAATAAGGTGAGGATCAGACAGATGTATGAAGATGCTGTTCTGCTGGTGTGAGGGACAAAGGAAGGAGAGAGTCATGAGTCCAGGAATGTGGATAGACTCTAGAATTTGGAAAGGTCAAGAACATGGATTCTTCCCTAGGTAATCCAGTACCTTCATTTTAATCCCCACTTCCAGAACTACACGATAAGAAATGTGTGCTGTTTATGACCAGTAAACTTGTATTCATTTACAGCATTACATCAGCAATAGGAAACTAATATGAATGTTAATACACAGTGTTTAATGTAAAATTAACCTGCTTTGTCATTGTGACCGGTGGTCAAAAGTATATTTGCTAGTGTTGGGAAAATGTGTGCTTCAGTGAAAGACTATTATAGACCCCGCAGGATGTTCTGATTTTGATTTCGTGAGAGCTATTTTACAACTCTAAATTTTAGATAACAAAACATGCAAAATAATTTATTGTCTATGTACATACAAACTCTGCTCTGTCCAGTACAGATTTAATTAATTTTCCTCCTTCATCACAGAAAAAGCTAGCTTTGCCTCCATTTATATATTCATTTCAATATTCCCAGTCTATAAATGTGTTTGTTCTTTGGATTCTCCTTTGAATTGGTTGCAACGCCTCAGCAGCTTTCTCGTTAATGAGTTAAATAAAATCTTCCATCCATGTTCATTTTTATATCAATAAGCTAGTCATAATTTTACCTTTTCTATGGAAAATTACCTCTTAGCGTAAGTGACAAAACTCTGTCTCCAGTGCAAAGAAGAAATAGAAAGAGGTAGGGAAAGAGAAGTAGAAGGAGGAACTAGAAGTAGTTGTTTTCAGAATTTCATTTGTCCCAATGTCCCCTAGAAATCCCTGGCTTTGGGAATAGCTGGATAGCTGTGCTGAGATAATTTTCTTAGACGTGTATGTCCTGTTTTCACTTTCTCTCATGGTGGCTTTATTCACAAGCAAGCTTTTTTCTCCGTGAAGCTAAGTCATCTTAGTTATTTCTGGACTACCCAGCTCTCACCATATGTGATCGCAAATGCAGGCACGATCCCAGTTCCCCTGTCAATGCCATCATTTATTTAAACAGCTACCTTTTGGATATCTATAATGTGACTTGATACTACAGATAGGAATTTGGACTACATCAGTGAATACCACAAAAATCTCCATCCTACATGGAGTTTAAATTCTGTTTGGGAAACAGGATCGCAGGAACCCCACTAAATGAGGTTACATGTATGACAGCATGTCATGAGAATGTGTATTAGAGCGTGTATGAAAATGATGCATGTCATGTTAAAAGGGAAGGTTAAGTAGGGTGATCGTGACTATTAGAGGTGGGGTCACCACATAGGATGAATTAGGGGTTAAATTGGACCCCTCAAACTGAAAATGTTGAGCAAAACTGAAAAGAAGATGGAGAGAGTGGTGTGAACAACTGCTAGAGGAGTAATCTAAACAGAATAAATAGCCAGTGCGATGTTCTCGCTGCAGGTAAACTGGTGAAAATTTCCAGGAACAACAAGGAAGTCAGTGTGGCTAGAGAATATGAAAGTATGAGAGCAACAGGAGGTGTTTCAAGTACAAAGGCCAAAGACAGTCAGATCATGAACATGTTTTGAAGGCAGAGAAAAACAAACATTGTGATATTTTACTTGTGCTACGAAGGAAAAAAGGGAATCAAGTACATTTCTACAATTTTTGAATTGAGTGAGTAGAAGGAAATGAAAAAGGCTGTGAGAATGGTGAATACAGAAGGAAAATCAAATATTCCTCTCTGGATGTGCTGAATTTGAACTGCCTAGTATACAATCAAATGATGAAATCAAGCGGGCAGTGAGATATACATGTGAAACTGGAGTTAAGAGTTAGGACACAGCTCTGGGCTGGAGATGCAGATTTAGACACTCTCAGTGTGCACATTGTATTTGAAGACTAGATAATGGTAGCACAGGAATGGAATGCACAGAGAATAGAGTCAGTACCCATCAAGCCAACAGTAAGAGGTTAGGTTAGAGAAGAACCGGCGACAATGACGCAGAAGCAGGATAGAAGGAACCCCAGGTGCAGTGTGCTGAGAGCCAGTTGAAGCTACATTGAGAAGGAGGAAGTGATCGACTCGATCAAGAACCGTGTACTGTTGCTGTTAGGACTAAGAATTAGCTCTTGGACAAGCCAGGCAAGAGGCCGTTAATGACATGGAGAAAAGCATTTTGGTGGAGTGATGGACTCTAATACCTTATTTGACTGTATTTAATAAAGAATAGGAAAAGGAGAGTCGATGACCGTGATTCGGGACAACTCTTTACTGTTATTGCAAAAAGATCTGGTGGCAGAAAAGGGACCGAAGGAAAAATTTTGGAGCTTTATTCACAGTAGAAATAATTTTGTAACTTTGTCTGCAGCAAGACATGTTAACATATAAAGTCATGTGCTACTAGAATAAGGTACTTCAGAGTGGGTAATTTATAATGGGCAGAGTTTATTTCAGTTCTAGAGGTTGGGATGTCCAAGATGGAGGGGCCCAGATGGTTTGCCATCCCATGCTGGACAGCCCAAGAGAAGAGAATGCAAGACACCAAAAGAGACTGTACTTGTTGCCTCAGGCTCGCTCTTTTATAACTGGTTTTAATTCACTTGTGAGGTGGAGTCCTCAGGATCTAAATGCTTCCCACTAGGCTCCACCACTCAACATTCTTGCTCTCGAGATTAAGGTGTTAACAAATCCTTTTTGGTAAATGTGCTGCTGAAGCGAGCACAATGAATCCTTTTTGGGAGACACATTCAAAGTACCACATTATCCTAAGTGTAATCTTCAGTTCGGTTGCAGAAACTCTAATGATCTAAGAGCTGGAAGAGAGAACTGCTAAAGATACTTCTCTGAGGAAACAGAACCTAGTACTGTTGACCATCCATAGCCGTGGTTCTGCATTCATGGGTTCAACCAACACCCCCCAAAAAATACTCAGCAGGGGGAAAAAGCATCAGTAATAAACACATCTAAGAGTCCACAGATTTTGGTACCTGAGGGGGTCCTGGAACCTCTTTAGGTTCAGGGGACCACTTTATTTAATCTAGGGACCACTAGGGAACACTAGGGACTAGGGACCACTTTATTCATGAATCTAGGGACTACTGTAGGCATTAATCTAGCATAACAAGGATAAATTAATTTATTTAGTTACAATGTTACTCGTTTAGAAAACCATGTAGGAGAGCAGAGTGTGGGCGTGCAGAAACAGTGTAGGAAGTTGGCTGTGGTGGGTGGTAGGTATTTTCTGAATGCTTTAATTTTCTTGATGAAAAAGCAAACCAGATCTTTCAAGTGAAGACAAGAGAGGAAGCATTAAGGCTGGAAAAGAGAAGTAGGAAATAGTCATCAGGTTGGGAAGATGAAGAGACTTGGGATCTGCAGTGTGATGAATGACTGACTATGTCAAGTACCTTCCCAAGGTTCATAGTCAGGAATTTAAAATATGACTAATCATTACAGCGTGTTTCCCTTAATGTTTAATTCTACAAATACAGGTAGAAGAGGCACAGAGTTAAATGTATCTAGATTTTGTTTTGTTTTGTTTTGTCAGATGGTTTTAAATTTCCAGGACATAGGTGATATATTTAATGCATCTCAAACATTTAATGATAAAGGAATTTTTAAATCTTTGGGGTATCATATAGGAAACAGAGTTTTATTCCCAAGATCTTACTTTTTCGGGGACTTTTAAGGCTCTCATATGTGTGGCAAGAATTCAGCCTCGTGTATTAATTGCGATATTGGCCTTTACAATTTCATATATTAGCTAACTAACTGATAGTTTTTACAAAGAGGAAAACTATCTTGAGATGAGACATTTTACTGACAAACAAGTCGCCAATCTATTACTGTAACAGCATAAAATGTAGTTACATATACAGCTGTCATTTTCATTTATTGTTAGAAGTGTCTATGTTTTATTATTTCCTAACTAGACTGACTGTTTATTTCAGGCAGATACTGTGTTTTGTTCTTTTTAATTCCCTACTGAAACACATGGAAAATTCTTTAAAATAAAAAGTAAAAAAATACACTCAAAAACCTTTATTGATTACAATTACCAGTTTTATTCTTTCAGCTAACACATTTCTGTCTTGAAGTCCCCAACAGAATTCAGAATATCATACAACCATTTAAATTCCCACTGTGGATTTCAAATGATCCGTTAACACATATTCTTCATCTGGAGTAAGTTCTTAGTATTATTTAAACAAACGAATTTAAATTACTATCTTGTTTCAATCAATTATATATAATTCAAATTATTTTTCAGACACCCAAAATACTTAGTTTATAATTAAGATGTTGTACTGGCCAATGGCCATGTCTGCTCTGATCTTAAAAAACGAAAAGACTAAAGCAGAATTTAGGATTGAAGTTTAAATCCCTGAAAAATAATGTTTATAATAGAAATGCTGACAGACCCATAGCAGTAGGAGTGCTAGCAGGCGCCGCTACAATACCAAACATCATCAGCCAGTTCACCTCTCCATTCATGTCTATCGCTAAGTGTCTAGTTACTGTAAATGCTTCAGAGATTGCATAATTTATGTAAATTATTAAACACCTGTTCTCTTCCCAGAAAACAAAGCTATGGAACAGTCTCCTTAGTTTAATTGATTCCTGGCTTGAGTTCTCTCGTTGTTTCCCCAGCAACTGCAAGGCAGTTGTGGCTCCCTAACGGTCAGACACCGCAGGGAAAACACAGATGTTAAGAACTGATCTTTCAGGCATGTCTATCTGTGTAGCTTTGTGTGTGGTTGAGGGGTCATGTAAATGAACAAATGAAAATATCATCATTTCTCCTGAATGAGTTTAGAACAGAAAGTACACATTATTAGAAATACTGTAAAGCACTCCTACTGATCTGTCCTTCCTTCCTTCCTTCTTTCCTTCCTTTTTCTCTCTCTCTCTCTCTCTTTCTTTCTTTCTTTCTTCCTTCCTTCCTTCCTTTCTTTCTTCCTTTTTTTTTTCTGCACTGACTTTGTACTTTCAACATCAGGCTTAAAGAAGCAAACATTTTTCTTAATGTGGCAGTCCACGTTCATTTCTAAATATCCAATTAAAATTGTATTCTTCAAAAATTTGCAAACATCCAGTTCAAGAGAACTGTGTTTAAAGTCCAGAAAAAGCTGTGTGGCCACATGAAAGCTTTTAGAGAGGCACACCTTCTTGTGAGGTGTCATTCCTTGTTATTATGACTCTTTTAGCTCAAATGTCAAAACGTTCCCAGATCAAACTAGTATTGGAATTGCCTGCACATCCTGCAAAGTGCTTTACAGTGTTCATCAGAAGGTGAAAATCCAGTGCAAGATAGTTACACTGAAGCAGTCAGAAATGTCATCTATTATCTCTGTGTGTAGACCCTTTCCACGAAATAGTTTTCCTTGACACAGTTTTTTGGAAGGTATTTTATGCAAAAAGGCATATTAAAAAATATTTTTACAGACTTGTGGCTCTCTTGTCCTACCACTGAAGATCAGTACATCTCCAAATATCATGCAATTCTGTTAACCACTGAACGATGCAATAAACAAAGAAGCAGGACACAGAGAGAGGACCCCAGAAAAAGTGCCTATTCCAGTTCCCTCGACTTCGCCTATTTATATTGTTTGTCAGTTTTTTAGTGTTTGAAATCAAATTGGGAGACTATATCTTAAGAATTCTGAATTAGAGTTGAAATCACTTTCAGTTCTCAGTACTGTAAACTTCAATTGTTGAAGTTAATGAGAATTTGAACTCAGAGTGCCTGTTGGTCAGCCTAAAATGAAGAAACCAAGAGCCATAGTGCTGATGTTAGTAATGCATTAAATAGAAGTTAGCTGAATGAATTCTGTTTTTATAAAAGAAATCAAGACCCAAGATGATAGATGTTACTGCCTTAAAGAAGAAAAACTTGAGTCATTTGTAGGAAAATGGTTGCACCTTGAGACCATACTGTTAAGTGAAGTAACTCAAACATACAAGCTTAAATATCACATTCTGTTGTATGAAAAAACTCGGTTTATATATAGAGAGTGAGAGAAAGAGAGAGAGAGAGATAATAAGGAAAAAAAGAGAAGAAAAACATGTATTTTAATCTAGTGTGGACAATGTATCTAAAAGTGTACCTTGACTTAGTACAATTGTCATATATTTTTTATATGTTCTTTGGCCTGTTGGTCTAGTCTTCAATCTGTATAAATGACAATTATCTTTATAAGGTCTTATAAGATAGAGAAATAAATTTGACACTGGAAAAATAAAAAGGGGGGTGCAGAGAGGGGAGAAAACAACGAAATTTAAATGTGCTACATACATGTACAAATCCTCTACAATGAATGAAATTACATACTGCAAACATATATCAATAAAGGTCAAAAAAGAAAAAGAAAAACAAAAATCTTGCCACTTAAAGTGCGTTTCATATTGTAAAGTGGGTAGAAAAAAAAAAGGGAAAAATATGCCTACTACCTAGGAAGCAGGTGCGAACATTCAGTAAAAAGGATTTATTTATTGTTTACATGTGTAGAGCACAACTGGGATTTGTTTAATCTAGCTAGGTTCCTCTGGGACTCACTCTACGATATGGGATGAATCCAGATCTCTTCTGTGTTTCATCACCTTGAACCAGTGAGTACCCAAATCATGAGCTTCTGACAGTCAAAGGCAAATACACAAATGGGTGAACACACTGCCAGCCCCTACTCGCATCATGTCTGTAAGTCTCCCATTGCAAAACAGCACACAGGCATCCATAGGATGGAAAAATATGTTCCTCCCATTGAGATGAAGAGAGATTGAAGGAATATTTGCTCCACAAAATTTTATTGAACCACAAGCTGCTGTTATTATTTATTATCTCTAATCCAATTACAAGCCCAGGCTACACTAATCGTTGTCTAATGCCCACTTATAAGGAAAAATTCTCTAGTTAGATGGTAGAAGGAAAATAAAACAGCTATTTTAATGGAATTGATTTTTTTGCTACTCACTATTAGACATATGAGTATGAGCGTACATGTCTGGTGTGCACGTGTAAAATATCAGATTTCTTTGAAAAATAAGTTTCATATTATGTTGCTATACTTAGAAGACTTATTTGGTCCATAAACTATCCATGTTTTCCTGACTGCTGCTTCCCTTCTACACCAACATGCTCTAATAAAAAACTGTAGACTACCCAGTTCCCACCTTTGCACCCATCTCTGATTGACTAAGGATAATATCTTCACCAACTCGGGCTGACTAAATGTTCTATTTTGAGCATTTTTAATTCCATTTAAAAGGTATCGTTCTGCTTATATTGATCATCTGATAGGAGCCTATATGTCTACCAACAGATGAATGGATAAAGAAATGTGGTATTTACACACAATGGAATACTTCTCTGCCATAAAGAAAAATAAGCTTGAGTTATTTGTCGGAAAATTGATGTTGCCTGAGACCGTAATGTTAAGTGGAATAAATCAGATACACAGGCTTAAATATTGAATGATTTCTCTTATATGAGAAACTCAAAATATAAATTAAGAGAAATAAAAGAGAGATATCAGGAAATAGGGAGATAGATCTTTCTCAAATAGGAAGTAGAGTAAGAGATGGAGGGAAAGGGATGAAAAAAGGAAATAAGGTATGTTAGGTACATGTACCAACTTCACACAAGAAATGTAAACATTATCTACTGCAAACATCTACTAATGAAAAGCAGAAAAAATTAAAATTATTATAAAATTTTATGTACCACTATTTTATATACCAGTATTTTATATATCAAATATTATATACCAGTTAAAAAACAAAAAAGGACATGGCATGCAATAGGCCTAACCATGACTCTCAAATCTCGCTGCAGAGAAAGAAGGATGGAGTACCCAGCAAGAGAGCCTAGAAGACAAAAGAGATCTGAATTCCTTCCTGGGGCTTTCAGTTTGTGATCTGCGTCCGGTGAATCCTATGCCTTCTGAACTCTGTGAGATAATCAGATACTATTTCAAATAAATGATCTTATTGTGAAGCTGAAGGAATTTTTTTTTTTTACATCTAAAATAATCATGGTTATCTGAAGTTGTAGGTCTGTTCCTACCAATGAAGAGCGAGCAGATGATCTCTCAAATATTCCTGCTTCGGCGCCTTGGGTATACTAACCCTGGTAGCATCTCATTTTATTTGCAATAAAGCAAAACTGAAATAAATTAAATTGGACACAACTAATTCAACTTTGTGAAGAAGGTAACGTTGTATGGTTACTTACATTTAATACATATTGAAGAATTTAAAAATTCTATAAGATGTATATGAAAACTTCAAATACATTTACTCAAGTAACTTCAGAGAATGTTTGTGGATTATGTTCTCCCCCTTCGTTGCCAGGACTCCTAAAGATAGCTTATTTGCTTTTTTTTTTTTTTTTTTTTTTTTTTTTTTTTTTTTTTTTTTTTTTTTTTTTTTTTTTTTTTGTGCTGGGGCTCAAACTCAGGGCCCTGAGCTTGCTAGGCAAGTGCACTACCACCAAACTAAATTCCCAGCCCCATAGGCTTACCTTCTAGAAGAACCTCATGGTTCTACTAAAATTACAAAGTATCGTATCTATTTAATTGTGTGATCTAAAATTTTCCTGAATTTCCTTTGGTTTCCTAGTGCTTTAAACACGCATTTAAAGTACTTGCTGGAACAAATTTTCTTGGTGTTTTGCGTGTTGTCTTTTGTGCTCAGTCACTGATATCTTGACTCTTCTCCATATCTCCCACCTCCGCATTGCATTTTGCTTTGCTAATCAGCAAAATCAGCAGAAGCACCTGCGGTCTCACGTGATGGACTGTTGTCCCATGCTGCTACATTCTGAGAAAGACAAAGTAGGACTCAACTGCTCTTTTTGCTTTGTCAAGACCAGCATAGGAGATTCTGATGTGCGTGTACATTTCTTTACCGAAAGGTTAACTTCAGAACAGAATTTCCATACAAGCTGGAAAATCTTAGTATTCTAGCAAACTTTGATTTTTCTGTGAGTCTAAATACAGAAGATACCAAAATACTAGGAACTTCTATAAACAGGGAAGTCTTCTGCGGATGTCTTCTCTCATTACTCTCCTAGATGTGTAAAACTTCACCAAGAACCTCTTGATTCAGATCATTCTCCCTGAATCTCGCTTTTATTCTGTTAGAAAAACTACACTCCTGTCGATAGGTTGAAATTTCAGTCTCTGGATTTGTTAAACGTTCATCACACTTTCTTTCAGCTCTGCCTATTTAGTAGGATTATTATAGAGACAGAATAAATTGACATATCCAAGGTCTGGGGCACGTACATGACAAGCGTTTAATATACAACATCAGCACTGTCAGCAGCACCATCACGATTACATTGTATTTGTACGTAGCAAAGTGTAAAAAGCACAGACTCAGGCTCCAAACTGCTTGAGTGAACATCCTGCCTCAGCCTCCCTGTGGCCATCTGCAATTTAATGTGTCTCAGACATCTCTCTATCCATGAAATGAATTAAATAATGCTACCTGTGTGATAGCATGGTTGTAAAGCTTAAGTGGATTGCTATATACAATGCTTAAAGTATTTTTGTCATGTAATAAGCACTGTATATGCTTAATTTCAGTATGATTGTTATCTACATACATTGCCCCACGTCAAAGTCTAGAACATTTAAATCTCCTCAGATTTACGCAAATGGCCATGATATCCATCACTACTCAATGTAATACTATGCCCCATAGATAAAGGAAATAAAGCACGCAATTACTATTTCCTGATCTACATTAATACCAGTGTGACTCTGGTCTGCTCTTTCCTTTAATAAATGGAACTATTAAAGAAAGCACATCTATCAAGAATAGATGTTAATTTCTCCTTCAACTATAGTCTAAATCCATACTAAGAAAGGGAAAACATTTTCTTTCTCCATTAGCAAAGAGCCTGTTTGCTCTTTGAGTCAATGGACCCCAATTAGTGTGAGGAGAAGCGTTTGCTTTCTTTCCTGACCCACCCCAATGGGCATACCTGAGTCACAAAAGAGATATATCAGCCTTTAATGCATGCTCTCCTGGCTAATATAAAAAGGAACTCATTTCTTTATACAGAGTTGTTCCCACTGATAAAAAGGAGAATGGGTATAGAGAGATTACCCTTTCCCCTTAGCACATCTAGAAAATACATAAGCAGTGAGAAATCTCAGACGTTTGAAACTTCCAAGGATGACTTTGACATCCTTCCTATAAGTCATCAATGTCTTACCCATTAATTTTTCACTTGAATGAAATTTACAACAAGAAATTCTAGCTTGACTTAAACTAGAATCTAAGTTTCCCAAATGTGATGTTTTTATACGATTTTTTGTATCCATAACACAAAGTATTTTTGTTCTTCTAAAGAATACATAAAGATAATGTATTCCATTTTTCTAATACCATTTTTCATTTTGTGCCAGAAATATAATTTGAAGCAAAGGAGTAGAGAGAAAGGAACTAAAAAAATGAATCTCTCTACATTGGTAAATACAAGCAATTTGAGGATCTTAGTTTCCAACTGACTGTAGCCACTCCCAGTGGAATTTTTGCTATAAAATACCGGAATCTATACTAATAAATGTTGCTGAGAAATCAAGTAAAATTTTCATAAATAAATTTTAAACGTGAATTTCAGTCTTTTCTCAAGTTTCTTTTGCACTTCTACCAACATTAAAATTTTCAAATTTAACTTAATTTTGCATAAGCTAATTACAATAGTCATGAGTTAGTCACCCAAAAAATGTATTTAGGGGAATTATGCTCATGCTTATTTGTTCTGAGATGTAAGTGCACCTTAGAGGGATGCTTTATAATCTACTTGGGTTTGCCAGGTTTTCAAACTCAGATTTACTCTTAGAATATCATCTAAGCTCACTGCCAAATGAAGACTCTTCTGTTAGTGACTCTCCATGGTGCCCTGCAACACAATGCAAGTGGTTGAATGTAACAACCAAATAGACTGTATTCGTACAAGTTTCATCTATACCAACAGCAGGATGTTCCATGAGACCACATTCTCAATAATACCAGCAGACAACATGTAGTTTAGGTTGAAATTTGGGAATATATTTCCAGCATAACTTGCCAAATACAGTAAATTTTATTGAGTGTATGTCCAATTTGGCCATTTTCTTTGCAGGCATAAATCCTTTATAATCTTAGACTTGTAATGAGTTTTAATATCTAAAACTTGGTAGTTGGGAGGTTACATGATTAAAAAATAATTTATCTTTGTTAAGATCATCTGGTTTCATACTCTATTTACTTTCCCTTGCAATAGCTGAATCTTCTATCTGTACTATTGTGAGAAAATTTGACTTGTAGTACTAATTCCCCTGTAAACTATTTGTACAAGCCATTCATTATCCCGTTCGCACAGTTGTTACACTCATCAAGTTAGAATGAGAATGAGAATGTTAATTGTGTCATTATCTGTGTATGAAGCAGAGTTTACACTTGTAAGTCACTGTGATTCTCAGCTTTTGATTCATTTATACCTTCAAAAATGAAAGAGCTTTTAAGCACCCTAAAAAATGTTTTACATGGTAACCATTGACAACTATCTAACTATTCCCAAATTGGTCCAAAGCAAAGAATATAAAACAATGGAGCATATCTCCAATAATCATTCTGCCTTAGGGATAGAACTTTATTCATGCAAAATAAGGTTTTACAAATCTTTTTTCTTAACTCTTCCTTTTCTTTTTTCTCTCAGCAAAAGTGCTTAAATTTAGTTCTATATTTTCTCATATATCTTTTACACAGATTTAATCTTGAATCTAATAGGCTATTTTTAAATTATTTTTCTTGTTTATGGCTTGGAAAGATATTCATTAAATCTTATTTTATATGTTTTTATTCATCTAGATTTTATTTTCTGGTGTTGTATTGCACTCATGAAATTTTCTTGAGCTATTTAAATGTTCAAGTGGATTAGAGGAACAATATACAAATTCTCATGACCTCACTGGTATTTTGTCAGGCTTAAACTATGTCTCAATAGTTTTGATATTCATAGCTTTATTACTATTCTTATTATAAGCATACATATTTTTAAAAAGGCTTATAAATCAATGGTGATAACCATAAAAGACTTCAGGGCACAAGGGCTGGAATAGAGATGAGTATGGGTCAAATAAAAGAAAAAAAACAATTTAAAATGCTTCTAGTATTCTCCTAGTCTGATAACCTATCTACAGAAAATAATTTAAGTACTTTAAAAGGAAGTTAAAGGCCTTTTTCAGTTAACATCTATGATATAACACCTGAAGATCAGATAACTCTCCATGTTGAAGCAAAATTGATAAATTTGGGCAAAGAAAACAGAATAATACAGTTCTTTGTGGTTTGGCTCAGTTAGCAATTTTTTTGTCTCTAACAATTCTGAAAATTGTGTTTAAAACAGCTGTAGATTATTCTGGTTGTTTCCTGCCTCCTGCTCTGAATCATTGGCACATTTTCACCCTAATTGCAAGGATACTTCTTTTGAGAGCTTTTATTTGCAAAACTTGTGGATTTTGTGGTTGGTCACAGTTCATGAGGAAGAAGGAAGGAAAATGGATTGGGTGGGGAATAAAAAATATAGGTCGAAGGTTATAGAAACTGGGCTCGCGTATGTGTTTTAATCTGTTTACACTGTTCCTTATAAATCTGAATTTCTTTAACATCCAATCAATGAACACTTTTCATTTGAAAACATGTTAGGAATGAATGAAAGGATATGAAGGTCCTTGTATCTGCCTGCAAGACTGAATTCTGCAGCCTCCTTCAATTATATGCCATATCCTAGTTATCAGTAATGCTATTTATTTACACTAATGACATGCTTAACTAAAATCGTCATGCTCCAACATTTATGCAGTACAGAGGCCTGATTCTGAGTGTTCATTGTGAGGGAACTATTACATAGGAAAGCCAGCAATTCAATTCTGAAAAACATTTTGTCCAAAAACATTAGAGAAAATATTCTTCCTCTTCTGCTTCTGGTAAATTTCATTAGTTTGAATAGATTTGAATTCACATACAGCTTAAATAAATCCAAATGATAGAACCCAATAGAATGGACTCATTAATGATGTGGAAATGAACTTCTTCTTGTTTAAAGGTTAACAAGGGTCTTGGTGGTATCCAGTCTTACTCTCTAGTGTTCAAGAGACAATTTTATCTGCATTATAACACAACGTTTTAATTTACAAACATTTTGCTTCTACAATTATCTATTATTTTCCTCCAGCTCTCTTTGAAAAATACAAAGGTCTTTGGCATCGATTCCTAGTTCTTTCTTATATGGCCAGTAGATACTGACCCTATTGCTTCCAGAATGCACTTTACTTGGTTGTCTCACAAAATATTGCATTAGAACTCACTACCAACACATCATTTTTTTTTTAAAACCAATGCATTGCCAAAGCATTTGGAAAGTATCTTAGTTTCTCCAACTAACTATATCTTTACTCAACTTCCATAATATAAAATGTAATTTTTGTTAATCTTTGCTAATTGTACTGGAATGTGTTAAGTGGTTAACTCTGGAAATAATTTCAACTCAGTTCTTGTTTAGAATAACTAGACTTTGAACCAGAACCACTCTGGAGTTCTTGCTGTTTCAGAAAATGTATGAAAAAGATGGTAATTTAGCACCATGCGCCTTATAATTAACCTAATCGTTGTCAGCATGTAGCTATAAACCAAATACCAATTAGTCCTATTTGTACATCCATGGGCTTTTCTGGTTGTCTTTGAGTTAAAGTTTCTTATTTATACAACTTAGAGCCCCTCCAGTGTGCTGGGAAAAATGCTTTTTTATACATTTTTAAATGTGCAAATTAACTGCATATTTAGTTTCACTATGCAAATGAGCTAAGCTGATAAGTTCTTATTAGCAAAAGACAGGTTTTGTAACGCTTAAAATTCAACAAATGTAGGAAAGCTATCTGTGAAATGCTTCAATAGTCCATGAATGGTGGTTAGGTATCATCGGAGATTCCCTTACTGTTTAACAATCATTTAATCCCTATAGCTTCCTGTACTTAACAAAAGTCTACTTTCCAAACTGGAGAAAGCATATAGATCAAAATGCTGCATTCACATATTAAAATAAATGGAAAATGCAACATACCTACTGAAAGAAGTACATTATCCTGAAGAAATTCTGCACCCGTGCACAGACAAGTCACTCACATACACAGAGACCCACAAATACTCAGAAAAACAAATCTAATCGTATAAAACAAAACATATTCTGGTCCCAACTACATATTTGAAAAACCTGCAGAAGTATAATAAGTAACTTCCCAAAGCTGTTTCCTCATCTTGGGGGAAGACAGGCTGTATCTCCCAGCCTCCCTTGCGGATGTGGCTCTGGGACTGAGCGAGAAGGTCGCGAGGACCATCTGAGCCTTGCCCAGCATGACCCGCTAGGTGCTGGCTGAACTGGAGGAGATAAAATGGTGACCTTGGAAACTATGTTAAGGAGCACAGAACTGCCTTTAACTTGGATCCCTGCTGTGGACACGAGTTCCTCCAGAATTCCCTCCATTCTCCGGCATTTTGTCATCTACTTTGAACTGTTAAGCGAAAAGTAGATGGCTATGATATTTGACCCATTGAACATTCTGATTATTACTTTGACCTGGAATATTTGAACTAATACAGTGAAAGATATGGCCTTAGAAGATATCTTTCCAGGGCTGGGGATTTAGCTCAGTGGTTAGAGTGCTTGCCCTGCAAGCACAAGGCCCTGAGTTCGATCCCCAGCAGGAGAAAAAAAAAAGGTATCTTTCCAATTTCTGGTCAAATTTTCTATTTTCTTTCAAGGATTAGCAGAGCTTGCTGCCTTGAAAAAAATCTGGTAACAGATTTGTCTTCAGTTACCATAAAGTCTTCCCATTACAGACCAAGTAATAGACATAATGAATAGTGTCATACAAGCAGCCTTGGACAAGAAATTAACAGTAATACTCACATGCATGTTTCTTCCTTGCTGATGATATAAAGAAGTGCCTTCTTCCATAGAACTCCTTCTGTTTCCAACCCAGGAAGATGTAAGTACTTAAAATAATCATGAAATCCTCATCACACCATTGTTAGTATTCTACAATTCTATAGCTCAAAAGAGTTCACAATATTAAAGAGAGTCTTTTCTGCAAAACAGGCAATAAAATTTAGGAAAGTGAAAAATAGGCCATATGCTTGTTTTTCTTCTCATTTTCTCTCAGAGTCTGAGAGTTGGGCTCTGAGACTAATCTAATCCTGGACTAGTTAGTATCTAACAACTATCTCACGTGTTACAACTCTGAAATGAGAGGGTAATATGGACAACTTTTTAAAAACTGTTTCTAAATCGAATACACCATGGCACTAAGAGATAGCAAATACTAACCCCCCAGAACAATTTGCTTACTGAAAGCTTTGTTACACACACCCCACTTCTGTGAACAAAGACTAATTTAGAAAATTATCTGCATTTTGAAATAGGATCTGTGTGATAATAAGCAACTTGCTTAACCTCTCCGCGTTAGTTACTTTTCTCTCATTGCTGGGACAAAATACCCGACACCCAAAGTTAGGGGAAGAAAGATTTATTTGGCTCACAGTTTGTAGAGGTTTCCACAGTCAGCTGGGTCTGAGGCAGGGTGGCATGGCAGACAGGCAGAAGTCAGCCAGGTAAGCAAGCAATGCAAGCAAGCAGCTAACCAGCTTCTTCCCATATTTTATATTTTATCCAGGCTACCTGTCTTTAGGGTGGGGAGCACTCCCACCCTTAATCCTAATACCCTTGATTTTAGTGTCACACCCCTGCTCCCACTCTAGATCCAGCTACCTCTTAC
Organism: Hystrix cristata; assembly: GCA_004026905.1. Taxonomy (NCBI): domain Eukaryota; kingdom Metazoa; phylum Chordata; class Mammalia; order Rodentia; family Hystricidae; genus Hystrix; species Hystrix cristata. The sequence goes on along the minus strand of PVJO010005125.1, from coordinate 72,734 downwards.
CACATGAGGCTTTGGGCGGACATCTAGACACAAACCATAACACTCTCGAATCCTTATCTTTCTTAACCATAAATGAGGGTTAGTAATACATTCACTGTTGTTACAAAGATGAACAGAGATTGGAAATGTGAATGTTTCTGATTTAGCCCTCACCAGGCAAAATTTTATCATCATGTGCTCTGGCTTATCCCCAGTTCCTGCCCACTATAGATACACAGCAGGCCCTATAAAGGCCAGAATACTTTTGGGTCGCAAAATTTTAAGGGTGATTGACAGAGACTTAAATATGAACAGAATGTGCAAATGATGACAAAAATAAAGTGTCATTTGAAAATCTGCAGTGATTTTTTTTTTTTTAGCCAAGAACATGTATTGGTACATTGTATACATAATGATCACATTGATCATGGTTATTTTGTACCTATACGTGATGTATCTTGATTTTCCTCCTTCTTCTCCACCTCTCCCCTCTGCTCCTCTTCCCTATTTACAGAAGGTTTATTTATATTTTTCCATTTTTTTCTTTCCCCTTTCTTTCCTTTTTCCCTTCCTTCTTTTCCCCCTTTTCCCTTTCTAGTTCTACTCTCTTTTGAATATTATCTTCCTTTCATATAATATCTATTACACCTCTTTGTCCTTATTTACACTTATGATTTCTCATCTCAGAGAAAGAATCTGATGTGTACTTATGAGTGTGTGATTTATTTTGCTTAAGAGTATGTTCTCAAGGTACATCCATTTACCTAAATATGTCTCTAGTTTACCCCTTTTTATGGCAGAGCAGTACTCCATTATCAAAAAATCAACCAATAACAAATGCTGGCGGGGCTGTGCGGAAAAAGGAACCCTCCTCCACAGTTGGTGGGAATGTAGATTGGTCCAGTCACTGTAGAAATCAGTATGGAGATTCCTCAGAAAACTCCAACTAGAGGTTCCATTTGATCGAGCTATTCCTCTACTGGGGATCTTCCTAGAAGAATTAAAATCATCATACCACAGCAATATATGCACGGCCATGTTCATAGCAACACAATTTGCAATAGTTAAGTCTTGGAAACAACCTAAATGCCCAATGACTAATGAATGGCTAAAGAAGATGTGTTTTTTCTACACAATGGAGTACTACTCTGCAGTGATTTTTGATGAATATTTCCTTGGAATTACATAATTTAAACTTATAATATAAAGGAAAATGATTATTTTCATTATTGTTTTTTAGATAGCAAGCAACTATTTACTTTCAAAATACTAAAGGCAATTGACATTTGCTGAGCACCTACTAAATGCCAGAAGTTCTTTGCTTTTTTACAGAATTTTATAATAAATTTTCACGATAGGTGCATCCTCCCACAACCCCATTGCTTACATAAGAAAATTCAAGGTCAGTGAGCCTATGGCCCCAGTTCAGAACCACGTATTGAATTCAAAGTAGCATAAAAACCCACATATGGAACTAAACTGAAATTATTTCACTCCAAAGACCATTTTTTTACTCTTATATTGATTTTCAATAATAAAGTCTGCAACATTTTCAAATAATTGTACTTTAACTTACCACCCATTATTACCCTCGTCATTCCTATAAAGTGAGTTCATGTATAAAACTCAGATAAACAGATCCCAGGCTGGAAATTTGGGGGCAGTTCAGCACTACTCACAGCATTCTAATCCTCTCCAAATGGTGCTGTGCATTGTGGAAGACATACTTTTCCAAAAATATTTAGATATATTTATATATTGGCAGAAAACCAGGAGGCAAGTGGAACAGCGTTCTGATGTGGGGTCATGTCAAAGATAACATGGTTAGCATAGGAGAAAGACTAAAGAAACTTCGTTGTAACAGTGCCTTTGCAAGACGACACTTGATTTTTTCCCATAGAAATCTATAAATGACATCTGTTTATCTATTTCTGAACAAGACAAAGCCGAATTTTGCACCAAGACTCTGCACAATCCCCTTAAGGAAGGGTCTTTGTAAGTGATGATGTGTCAAAAGTCATAAGAAACTGTTAAAATTCTACTTCTACTGAGAAAATAGTGCGCTTGATGGAGATGTGTGTGAAATGTATTAAATCCAGATGAGAGTATATTTCTGTCTCCATTAGCAACAAACACCCAAGAGAAAGAAATGTTTAACTTAAAGAAAAAGTTGTTTGTGATCAGAATGGCAATTTCCTCCAGAGAGGCCAAAATGCAGACAATTATACCACCTGGATATGTCTTAAAATTTCAGTTCCCACCATCCCTCTGATTCACTTTATGAGCACAAGGAGGTGACTTCAGAGAGTTGCAGTGTTTTGTGTGGAAAGAATATCTCCATTTTTAGCAATGTGCTCTCAAGAACTGTTTTTCATAAAATTTGAGGGAATTGTGATCAGTAAACCTACAAATTAAGCTTCCACTTTTATTGCAGGTAATTTCTGAAACACTGGCCTCTCTGGCGCACCTAAAGAGAGTTCCTATACTTGTACCATATATATTCTAGTAGATTCTGTGCTCAGACGAGGAGAGCTGCTCATGTAGTGTCCACTGCATGCCTCTATTAGAAGATTCATGGGCGCTCACATCGACACTGGCACCACATCATGAGGTCTTTTCATTCACAACTTGCTAAAACTGAGATCCTTAAAAGAAAAAAGAGAAAAATGATACCGTAAGTTTTCTTGGCTGTCATTTGCTGTGAAAGAATATTTTTAAAAATGGAATGGCCTAAAGCAACAATTTTATTGGCTCATAATTCCACAAATCAGCAATCGATGTTGGATTCAACAGAAAAATTCTTCTGTCCATTGCACTTGAGACCTCCCGTGTGGCTTCCACCATCTTGTAGCTCAACCTGGATTGCATGAGCTTGGTCCACTCATTCATAGGTATAGTGTTGTCGCTGGCTGTTGGCTGGAGCAGAGAGGATGAAAGAGTCATTGGTTCTCTCACAGCCCTGTAACTTAGCTCAGCCTTCTCCAGGTGACTATCTCAAAGATGCAAAAACAACACAAACACAAACTACGAGCAATTTTCAATCTCTGCCTTTTCCACATTTGCTGGACCTCCATTGGCCAAAATATGTCTCATGACTAAGGCTTGTTGCTCAACAAAGGGACAAGAATCCCACTTCCTAACAGGACGTTCACGCAGATATGGTTTGCCCTCTAGTTCCAAATTATTCACCACCGTCCTGCATGCAGAATATCCCCATCCCCAAGCAGAGTAAAACCCAGGTATGCTCTATTCTTGCAACTATTCATTTCTTCTCAAGTTTTCTCATTCTTTTCTTTCGTTATCTGCCACCCATCAGAATTTTACTCACTTCTTCAGTGAAATGCTTTGTATCTTTGCTTTTTTGCATGTTGTATCACCTTCAACCAGGGGAAGTTGTGGACAACTTTGGGCAGTCAATTTAGGAGAAGAATTAGAATATTATCTATTTAGATTATTGATCTAATCTCATAACTGGGAGAAGACCAATAGAAACACTTTTATTTTTTTCCTACAACTCTTCGTTTATTTATTTTTCTTTCTCTTCATTCCTGCTCGCTAGCTGCAAGCTAGAAGACCTTGGACAGGTCTTCTAGCTTGCAGACATTGGGAGAGAAGCATCTTCAAGTAGTAAGAAATCCCATCAGAGTGAAATCGAAGGATTTTTTTTTTAATTTCCCATTTAATTCAAAGCTCTTTTTCTCCCACCCTTCACTGAAGAAAACACTCGAATCTTGAATTCTGTATGAAGTGGTCATTCGTTCACCCTTCAAGGATGAAAAGGATGAAGGAAGATAAAAAATGAAACCTTTCTTCATTAATGTTGCTGAGATTGGTCTTTGCTGGTTAAGTGTGTGGCAGACCCCCCAAAATCAGCTATTTCTCTGCCAAGTACTATCACGAATTATTCTTCCTACTGGAAAACTGTACCTAGCAATTCTGTAGTAGAGACAGTGCCTCTTCCGCAGACTTCTCCACACCTGGCTCTCGTAACTCCTACTCCTGGTTAGCTCTATTTTCTAGGGCGAGCTGGCCAGTCAGGGTCGTAGCCATCTTCTAGGAGCATCCTCTTAGGAATGCTGCTTGGGGCTGACTTTTGTCCTTAAAATTATGCCTCATGGAACCTGAGTGCCACAGACTGAGAAGATGAGGTATCCTCACTGTCTTCCAAGGCAACACCTGCTAGCCTCTCTCCCTTAAGCGTTCAGTTCACTCATTTGCTCGTTCATTCATTTGCTCATTCATGTATTGCAATACTGAGGATTGAGCATAAGGCCTTCACACTGAGTTCTATCCCCAGCCCGTTTTTACTTTTATTTTCTTTCATTTTCAAACAGGGTCTCACTAAGTTGCAAAGTTGCCCAGGCTGGCCTAGAACTTGCAACCCTCCTGCCTGAGATGTACCTGAGTTTCCGAAGTCTAAAACATCACAGTCCAGTAGAATGTTGCTCTCCCTTTCTGGTGAGCATTTTCCTCTCTTCTCTAGCTTCCCACCTGGACTGATTTGTGAAGGAGAACAAATACAAGAAGGGAGGGCAGTGCCTCGGCGAAGGAAATGGAAGGAACATACGGCACGACCTATTACTTAAACACCATCTTTCCAGCGTTTTTCCCCTCTGCACACTTAAGTTCGAGTTCAAACTCGGCAGTCTTTCTGAAGTAACTGCGGTCGCTCTGCATTGCCTTCCGTTTGTCTGTTCTCCGAGGGTTTGTGTGTCCGTGTGTGCGTGGTGACGCTTACAGTGAGATGCTTTCCCAGCCTAATCAGAAAAACGTAGGACTCTCCTCTGTGTTCTGCTGTACTTGTGACTGACGCTGCCGGCCCTAACCTCCACCAGACTCACATTTTCCTCGCTACATTAACCAAGACCTCGCGCTTACTACTGCTTTATCCGTTGTGGTTTTCTTTTCCTCAGGACACTGCTGCGTAAGACCAGCGCTTAGAGCTCCCGGCCCTGTCACGGCTCCATGTCCTCACGGGAGCACTGGTCAGTGATCAGCGTGGCCACCCTCTTCCTGACCTTGCCGGCAGGGAGACCACCAGAACCCTTAACGGCGCTGCGCAGCCCGGGGCCCTGGCGACCTCACTGTCTCCACGCTGCTGTAAACGCCGGGCCAGCATCTTGGCCTCTCTCCTGCCTCTTGCCAGCTGCCATCTGACATACTCCGGAAATCCTTGTGTATCTTGATCTTGAGAACTTGCCAGTGTCATTTGCGGAAAAGCAGATTGAAGTATTCAATTTTTCCATTTTTTGATTTGCAAATTTTTCTTTCTTGTCAACTGTAAGGCAGGGGATGGGAAATTTATATTGACTATGCGAATTTTCTACCCTTCTTCCAGTCACTAAAAATTGAACAAAATACCACGTTGCACTTTGGAACGCACGCCGTGGGTCTGCGTGACGCTGTTGTCCGGGATGGCACCCACGGATGAGAACGCCCTGCCTTGCCTGCTTTAGATGCCGGGCAGCAGGGAGTTTCAGCAGGTCCGATGTGAGTTCCTCCACTTAATATTTCTATTTTCTTTCTATTCTGAATTCTATTGACATTATTCAAGTGTGTTTATGCAAGTGCCCAGAAAAGACAGAAGGTGTGGAGAACAGCTTCCAAAGCTTACTTAACTGAAATTGTCAGCCCCAGCTGCTCCGGGTTCTTTTTCTCTGGGAGCTGGAATCTACAGAATTTTTAAAAAGAGGCTATTTTATTCAAAATTTAAGTAAAGTCCCGGGGTTTATCAAGGTCGGAAGTAGCCTAAACCTATACTTAAATGTGAGAAGGGTTGCAGTAGCTAAAATGAAGCTCGAGATTTGTTTAGTTTGGATTCAGTGATTTCCAGGCACTTCTGTGTGTAGTTCAAGAATTGACAGTCATCTGTATAGACTCTGAAATGTCTTTATGATGCTTCTGACACCGAGTATTGACCCGCTGGGAAAGTGACTGATCCCACAAGGTCAGTGGGCAGATGGCTGTGTGACATCAGCAGTAAATGGCCTCAGGTTACAGTTTGCTCTAGAGAATATTCGACATTAGTTACTGAACAAGGGCCCTTGAAATTTACAGCTTATCAATGAGTCTTGAGAGTTTTATTTTTTTTTTTTAGATTTGATAATATTCCTAAAAATGTATTTCACAGTATGAGTAATAAGATACGAAGCTGGAAAAAAAAGTTTTCTAAAACTATGAATAATAAAGAATTTCAAAAAGCACTTAAAAGATTGAATTATCTGAGAAAAGATGGAATTTTTATTCTACCTACGGAAAATAATAGCACTGAACATTTTCTTATGAACAGGTGATCAACGGGTATGCCGATGAATGTTGAAAACATGTTTATGAAATGCGTCATGGAATTGTCTCAGACAATTTATAAATTTAAAAATGATTTTACGTATCTATTTTGTCATATCTGAAATTGCTTTAAAATGATTATCAATTTAATGAAAAAATTGATTTTTTTTCTTGTAATTGTGTGTTTATTTAAAGAGGACCTTACAAACTGTGTATGGTTTAGGTCTTAAAAAACCTGGATCTGCTTCTGCCCCTAGAAGAGATAGCTATAAAGACAGATAAATGATAGATAAATGATAGATAGGCACATAGATAGCTAAATAGTAGATAGAGTTAACAGTTCTCTTATGTTCACTTAAACTTAGGAAGTAAAACTATTGAATGCAGACAATACCTAAACCATACAGGACTTTATGGATTAAAATCAATATTTCAGTGCAACCATTTTGCACTTAGGCACTAACTAGGAGCCAGTATAAAGCAAATAGAGGCCTCACATAAATAACACGAACCTCTTAATGGAGTACATGTGAAAATTAAGACACCAAAATAACATCCCATTTAAGAGAATTATCCGAAGCAGCCAACCCTCTTTCTAGAAATGGAACATTCTCAGCAAAACCCTGGGACACATTAGTGGGATGGCTTAGCTACCATTTTCCGTAATTGACTTTATAGTCCTAATGAAGGAGAGATGGATTCAGGAGTCATTTGGATTTGGAGAAGATTCTGTATGAAGATAGATGTATGAGGTGGTAACATTTTTTCAATCTGAAAATCTCACTATTTTGACATTCAATAAAAGTCTTATTTTTAAAAAAATAAAAATTTGAAGTCTTTTTTGAATGCTTGTTATACTTTCTGCATTACTGCTGGTGACTGTTCAAAGGTGGTAACTTTATTGTGCTTCAACTTCTCAGAAGTTTACAAACTTTTGAAACAGCATGTTTTTGGATAAATTCCAATTTACCAAGATATACCTGAGTTTTTCTATAACATTCTTGAACAGGAAATTTTTAGTTGCTAATAACTTCTGGGTAATGTTTATATTTTAATAAAATATAAACTTTCTTCTTTGAAATAGAATTTTCCAAAACTGCACACGATTTTTAAACATCTGGATGTAAACAGACATGAATGTGCGTGCCGGCATTATCTCTTTTCAGACAAGAGACCTAGAGCAAGTGCCTCAAACTCTTGGAACCTCATCATATTCATATCAAAACAAGCATCATATTGGAACCTAAATTTTAATCCGGTGGTGGGGGTTACATGTGACCCCAGATGAAAACATTTTGATGTAGGGCCTTTATAAAATAACTAAAGGCCTCATAATGCTCCCTCAACTTTTCACTCTCAAAGCTAATTGACTTGTTACTATACCACGGTCCAAATGTTAAGAAAAAAGTTTTTTCACAGACAAGGATGAATAACACAATATTGAACATGCAGTAAAGAGAAGCAAAGTGTCATACCTGCTAATCCAGAAGAGTCCCTTTTGAAGGGAAAGGACAAAAAGCAAACAAGGGTGTCTTCTTCTACTGGTACCATCTGCTTTCCCTGCAGGATGTTCCCAAGTGGTGACACCAAGAGTGATGAAACCACTCGGTTTTCTATGCGGTTTTTAGTGTATTAAGCAAAGAAATGGGCAATTCATTCCATTATTTTTGGTTTTGAAGAGTTTGCAATTCAGACATTTGAATAAGAAACAAATACCTACTTTACACACACACACACACACACACACACATACACATACACATACACATACACATACACAAACAGTGTATATTTCTAGTCTTTCTCATTTTCCCACAATGACATAGAGGAGATGAAGCCTAAAACTTAACAGGATAACGATTTACAGGACTTTGTTTTGTTCTTTTTGACTATTATTAATAATTACATATGGCTTTCTTCCCATTAAAAGAAAAAATATAAATGAATTTTATTCTCCAATTGAAATTTGTATTTTTATATCCAGTGTAGTGATTTTATGCATCTGAATCTTTTTAAAATGCTAATTTAAAAAATCATATTCTAAAAGTCTTGAATTTATCCACATTCTATATTATTGTCCAATAATAGCAATAGCTGCATAGCAATATAAGAAACTATTGCATTGTTTGGGTGCTCAAGCATGGAATGAAGAATGTCATTATATTGCTGTCTTCATCTTAAAATAGCCGTTGAGATTTGATGTTGTAACATTTCAAAAATGAGAAAACTAAAATTAAGATGAGGTAAATCCCTCATCTTAGGGACCTACCCAGGAGTTTATCAAATAAAAATTCATATTTGAGTCCTAGAATCTTTTATAGTTCATTCCCCTCCTGGCTATCCAGAGACAATCGTGCTCCCAGCCAAGGTTTGGTATAATGATAACAGTATCGACAGGTCCCGTTCTTTGAAATCTTACTATGTAGATCTTCACTGATCCTTTGCATACAGGATTTTTAAATCAACACAAACACGCCGTGAATTTAGCACTTTTAATCTCCATATTTTCCTGATAATTAGATTCTGAAGGGGTCGAAAAATGTATTGCAAAGTGACACGAGTGTGCCCGTCAGAACTTGCCCTACATATCACCACCCACAGGGCTTCCTCTTGGAGATCAGAGGAACGTCAAGAAAGCATAAACTGAAAGATGCCATCATTTGCCCATACATACCTCTGCCTTTGGAGCCTTTGGGCTAAATTATTGTTAAAAACCATAATTGTTGGTTTAGTTATTAAATTACTCTTGACTAATCCACAACATAGCTTGGGCCACTCTAGAGTGTTTGGAGAAGCAACTGAAGAAGACTTACAGAGAACTGGAGAGCAGGAGCAAGAGGTTTCTGGCCAGAGAAAAACTTTCCCAGAAAGAATAATTGAACTGGGTGCTGTGGATTTAGCCCAGTGGTTAGAGGGCTTGCCTAGCAAGCTCAAGGCCCTGAGTTCGATCCTTGGTACACACACACACACACACACACACACACACACAAAAGAATAATTGAACTGGATCAAAAAATTCAAGCTGTGATACCAGTTTTGTGACACAATAAAAAGCAAGTTGAATGTACTTAGAAAAAGCAAAACCAAATAAAACCCCCAAAACTTGCTCGTGATTAACATGCAGAGAGCAGGGGCTAACTTTTAGAAATGTCACTAAATTTATTCGATTTCTTTGTAAGAGATTAGTAAATTTTAAAAAGGAAGCTATTCCAAAACTTTCTGATATGTGCGATTATTCAAATAACATTTTCATTATTACTTTGGGGTTATTGTTTCTTTCAAAATGTTTGAAAAGTTTAAAGATACAGCAAGTTTTCTCAAAATTACATATAATTTACTTTGGGCGACCCACATGCTTGAGATGAGATGTATAAACTAACAGAGTTGTTAATGTTGTCTTAGCATATTAGAGATCTTTATACATGCTAAATAGATGAGCTTCAGAAATACAGTCTAAAGCAATGACCATGCATTAAATAAACCTATATCAAGCTGGAAAATGTGTGCCTGTGTCCCTCAGAATTGTCACTGGAAATGTGGAACAGGACAGGTAAGGAATAAGTAAAAAGTGAGCCATCACTCTGCTAAGCACCAATGTGGCCTAGCTAGCCTATAGTGTGTTGACACCATTAAAGGATTGTAATGCAAGTATCTCTTCACGCCGATGGGAATCAGCCTTGGTTCTCTGTGTTTTTGTACATCTTACTGAGAGTCACAACTACAGTATTTCCACCTTTATTCCAGCCCTCACACCTTCTCAACATTCACAAGTAGGAACATGATGAAGGTTTTTGAGATGTTGTGAACTAATCAGAAGCCATTAGTAAAAATGCTGTAGCACCTTTAAGTTGTAAAATTAAACACTTCGCACTTTCCCTCTTGTTTCCTGTCTGCCTACCTCTCCTTTGAATCCCTTCCTTGATCCACTTCCTCCTTTTTCTCACATGAACATACAGAAGATCAGCGGGAAAAAAAAAAAAAATTGAATCGCTCTCCTCTCCTGTTCAACCCACAATCTTCGGTCAAGATTTCCCTTTAAACTGTTCCCTTCCCAGGTGACCTGTTTTCCTGTCTGGTACATTGTCCCAAAGGACAAAACATGGTCCTTGATTGCTACCTCGGCCCAAAGGTTTGTAGGTAAAAAAATGAAGGAAAGGGTTGTGTTCAATTTCAATGTCTCCGACAGGTGAGGCATTGTTTTCTGGCATTCCCATATTTCCTAGCTCCCCATATAGTACATTAAACCCCAGTAACTTGCAGATCCTCCATTAGTTTCTAGAGCTATAGAGGTCAATTGGATATGGCCCATGTAATACTATGGTGCCTCAATACATGGTAGAGTCTGTTTCCAAGAATGGTCACAAACAACACTGTCACTCATCTTGTGTGTTCTTTTCTAATAAGCTGTCTGCTATACCCTCACAGAGACACACAGCTGATTTTCCATCCCTGGAAATCTGAACCCTCTGTGTTGTTCTGGCCAACAGTGTGTGGAAAAAGTAATGCCGCATAATCTCTACAGCTGACCTTGGGTACCTGTTTGGAACACTCTTTTTCTTGGACACCCAGTTGCCATTTTATCAGGAAGCTCAAATACCTAACTGCAGAGGCCCAGGTTGAGAAAACTGAGGCTCTTTCTAACACGACCGCATGAGCCGTCACCTGCAAGCTTACTCATTAGACACGCACGAGACCATCTGGACCTGGCAGCTGTCACACCGTTGCAAAACTGTGCATGCAACGCAATGAATTAAAAAGTGAATACATTATTGTGGCTATAAGTTGTTATGTTTGATGTTGTTCGCCTCACAGCATGAGACAATTAAAACGCTAGTTATGAGGTTTGGCTTTTTCTCTGAAACTGGCTTCCCACTCTTCAATACCTAAAATGAACTTATGTACATGAATAATATACTGTATTTAGGTGAGTAAACATGAATTTTATTTTGGTTCTCGAAAAGTAATAGTGAGGAAGCAATGAGTTCCACTGTACAGTTGAATGGGAAAATATTAGTTTATTCTTTGTTTAATAAGAATTAGGTGGGAACTACTGTAAAATAGGCGTGGTTCCTAGCAGTGGAAATAATTGGATTTCTGTCCTTAATAATCTAGTACAAACACAGGAAAGTTGCACTGCAGACAAAAAGGATGTCATACATCGAAGAATATAGTCGAGCTCCTTGATACTCCTTCCACACATCCCTCCGGCCCACATCTGAATTTGGCCTCTGATACCGTTAGAGTTTTTGCATCACTCAGACATGCATCACCCTGGCAGAGAGCCTCCTCAAGCTCTTCTCGCTCAGATTTCCACTTTTCTGCCGGGTGGCCATTTCTAACGCAGTGCAAAATTCTGCCTGAACCTCCCAGAGATCAGCACCGCCAGGGCCCACATTCCTCCACGGAGGGGAGCTGGGGAGTGACCAAGTACTGCAGTCTCCATCCTTCACTGGGGCAGTTTGAGGAACCCTGCTGCACGCAGCTCAGAGCGTCAAGTGAGTTAAACCCTCGTTACCTTCTGTGGTAAGAGAATTAATAATAGCACTTGCATAAGCTCCTTCCTCCCCCATCTCTCTGCAAATTAAGCTCTTCTGACTTCCTTCTCTCTACAAATAAACCACCTGCATTAAGACTTTTTTCAGCATCCTTTGCTTTGGGAGTAAACTCAAAACAAAGCACAGGGAGCAGACAAGAGAGTCACTTGAGACAGAACCAAGATAAGAAAGTCATCTTCGAGCTAAACATATGCTCAGCAGAATAGATGTTGATTGAATGATCGATCGACCAAATGATTAAAAGGAGGAGTTGTCATCTTTCTAATGTGAACAATAGATATTTGATGAGTTTAAATCTAGGGTCCCCAAATTCAGACTCCCTGGACTATTTTGACAGGCCAGAGAAGAAAATCTGAGAGTATCCTAATGGTTGAGGATCAGATGAATAAATGTAGTTACCAGATGTTCGTTTTAAATTTAAAATTAATGTGGTGAAAAAGTATATAGTTTGTCAAAAGAGTGGAATGGGATGGAAAATATTAATAACGAGAATGCCTTATAAATGATGTACTCTCCAAACAGCTGAGTATACAAGATAAATTCAATTTCATAGCCCTTGTGTCATTAATAAACTGCTCATGCTTTTCTCACTAGGCTTATGGATTCTCCAGGACCTTCCGTGCTTTCCCTCACATGGTAAAGATTCATTAACTTCTCTTCCTCATTTTGTTATTGTTTGACCTCTGAATTAATCTGTCTCTGTAGAATTTCCATCGCTATTGTTTTTGTTTTTGTTTTTTTCAGTCCAAATTACAGAAGACTAAATTCACTTTTGAGTGAAAAATGTTGCCCAACTTCTCACTACTTGCAGCATTATTTGGAGTTGCTTACAGGCCAGCAAAAGTATCAGGAAACAAAGTTTCGCATTGGATCAGTGGGTTTCGTGATTTAACAAGATGTCTCATGGAGAATTGTTTTATTGGTGCAGAAGGAATGATCTAGGTGCTGATTAATAATTTCAAATTTAGGTAATAGTATGTTAAGTAAGTGTGATCAGCTTGGAAGAACGCAGTTCAAGATGGAATGAAAGATCATTTTTTCTGAAAAAAGGAAGTTTGCTTTCCCTTGTGTTTAAAGGCATGTCTGAGGGAGAGGCATAAAAGTTTGTTTTCTCCCTTTAGTTCAAATCAGATTTATTCTTTCAGCAAAGTGTGAAGAATCAGATTTGTGAATGTGTGAAGTGAATCTGAAATACACCTGGGCCATGCATATCTCTACACGCTCGATCCAGGTTGGCAGGATTTCTGGTTGTGAGGTGTTTGATCTTACAATGATGTTCAACATAACTAGTATTTACACATAAATTTTTGAGGGTCACATTATTTGTCATATCACACAAAAAATAAATTTGTGAATTGGGCCACATATTTGCAGTTTAATCTGAACATATGTGTGTATTTAAAAATATGCCTCTATTATCAATGATATAGTTACCAGTTTTGTGAAGTTTTCATTACAATTTCTATAAGTCATTTGCACTACACGTAACAGTCTGGTTTTTAAATGTTTTTTACTTAACATGTTCTACCTGTTTTCTGTTTCAAGCCAAATATTTAAGGTGTTATTCTTTAAATATCCATATGCATTTTTTTCTCTTTCCATATACCTCAGTTCTTTCTTCAAACTTATTTATCTTTTATTTTTCAAAAATTCTATGTTGTGAGGCATAATTCAGCCTTGATTTTGTAAGTGTGCCTCTCAACAGCCAAAATTTCTCCACAACTCTGTAAGGTAGATAATTGGCAGAATATTTTCCTAAATGCTTACTTCATTTCTGTTTTTACCTATTCTCACCTTCCTAGTCTGCCCTATTCAGTGGCCTAAGAAAAGCAGTTCTCATTATAAATAGGCAAGGATCTTATCCTGCTGTGTTCACCGCTCTAATGCCAGTGTCTGGGATAGTCCTTAGCACACAGCAGGAACACCAAACGTATTTTTCAGGCAAAAACAGCACCATTAAATGTAGCCCAGTATTAACAATAATTATCATTGTTCAGATTTGTAACAAGTACCGTGTGAAAAGTATCTGGCTTTTCTATCTCATTTTGAGTTGTTTGGTTGGCCCAACCGGACCCAACTCTTTTCTTAAACAACTGGAAACTTGGCAAATTCCAAGCACGCAGGCAGGCTGAGTGTGGGAGCATTCTCCCGGCCAGTACTCGCCCTTAAGTTTTTCTGTCCCTGATCCTCAGAGTGGCCGGCATGGGTCTCATGGGTACCTGTCGGGGACATTTCTGTGATGGAAATCAGTGAACCCGCAGCCTGCCCCTTGGGCGCATGAGTCACAGTACCCCATCTCTGCTTTGAGGGCCTTCTTGGACCCTATCTGGTGACATTTCTTTTGCTGAGTCAGTGATAGAAGGCAAAGAGGACTGGGACTATGATTTTGGTACATCCGGCTGAAGGCCGTTCGTGTTTTATTCTTCCACTTTTCCCAACCCTTTGCCTTCTGATCTCCCCTCTCCTCTCCTCTCCTCTCTTCTCTCACTTTTTCATTCCCTTTTCCCTCTCGCTGTCTCTTCTCTTGGTCCTTTTTTCTTATGTTCTCTCTCTGTGTCTCCCTTATGTTTTTGCTTTCTCTTTCTACAAACCTCTGAAGCTTCAGTCTTCTCTTTTTCAGCAGTTAGAGGTTCCCAAGTTCCTTGAAAATTACTGCTTACATAAAGCACCAAAATCAAGGGCTCATGCTCCCTCTGCGCAGAAATGGGAAGAGTTTCAAAGAGTAGGGACTTCATCAGATAGCGTCTTCAAGTCGACCTGTGCCGTTCCTGGGAGAGCTCGAACTGAAACTTGCTCACCAGAGATACAAATAAGGATAGACCTGTCTGAGGGCTTCAGCAAAGTTTTCTCACACCCACCATGAGTGGAGAAACTAGCCCTGAGACCCAGTGGAAAGAACTGGCCTCAGGATCGTACCGGAGAAGGCCATCTCCATGAACAGTGGGCACCTTTGGGCCCTAAGCATTTAAGGTAAAAGGAAGTCTCTTAAGCTCTTTTAATTATCTTTTAATCGCCCTCCCCACTTCTCACCTCTCTCATCCTTGAAAAACTGAAGGGCATAATCAGTCCCCCTAGTACCACGGCTCCCCTTTTAGGGTGGTTCGGAACATATGCTAAGTGTTGCAGACTCAAGTGACCATGTAGGTGATTTTTGGTAGCTGACATTATTTTCAGGACCTGCTAGAGTCTACACACGCAATCAAGAAGGAGCCCACTAGTTTTCTTTCTCTTTTCTTCCTCTCTCTTCTTTGAAAACTCATTCTTGTCCTTTGTCTTCTCCCAGTCTGAAGCTTTCATTTCTCAAAAAATTCAAATCCTTTAACTTTTCGCAATATTATTTATCGGTAAGGATTAGAGAAGTAGAGAGTGAAGGGGAAGGCACAGGACTGCGAGTTTCCTCAAGCTCCGGAAGACAGTTACTACTCCTCTGCCCACGTAGCAGACAGAGGCCATGTGTTGATATTGATCCATGACGAGAAGGGAAATAAACTACATTCAAGCTATTGCATCACTACAGGCCCAAATCCTCTGGGTTTCCCCTCAGCTTCGGCCAGCCACACTCCGCTGGGAGTCAAGGCTGGGGACACACACCTTCCCTGTGTTTTCCACTGACAGACTAGGATAGAAAAATGATTGGCAGGCAGTCACTTGGCGTGGCTAGCCGGAGTCCAGCCATTTCTCTCCTCTCCTCCCTAGCCAGCAACTCAGAGCTGTGCTTGGGAAGAGGGAGGGACCAAACATTCCCTCCCCACTGAGCCACGTCTTAAGGATGCATGTCATCAGGGCTTTGTCCACAGACCCTCTGAGAAGGGTGCATTTCAGCCTTTGTGGCTGTCCACAGCACATCTACCATGACCTTGCTGAGGCCTAGAGACATCTACTCCAGCCCCACAATTGCTCACTCACTGTCCTCTTCTGGGATCTCACCGGCTCACTTCTCTAATGTCAATCTGCTTCCTCGCTCTAAGTTATTTGGCTTTAATATTTTTATTTTTATATTTTTATTTTGCATGTCAGGGATCAAACTTACGGCCTTGCATTTGCTAGGCAAGAGCTCAACCGCTGAGCTAGATCCCCAATCCCCAGTATAAACTTTAGCCTCAAGTTCATATGCAGATCTAAAATAGTACATGCTTTATAATTACTAACTGGCATTTCCAGAAAACTTTTCTAACCTTCCTTAAATTCTTTCCATATGTTATAGACCCTTAGATATAGAAGACCTTTGGAGTGGTGTTTGTTTGTTTGCTTTCTTTTTTTTTTTACCCAGCCATTGTGTAAAACTTCTTTTTTTCTGCCTTTCTGATCAATTGGAAGATGTAAGCGTTTGAGTGGCTAAACCCCGGGGGTGCAATATTTTGAGGGGCTCAATGTCTGAAAGTAGCTGTATGCCAAGCACACTTGTTTTTCCCTGGTTCTAACAGCCCTGGGAATGGCCAAGATGGCCTGATTTGGGGACAGACTTCTGCATTCCTGGCGGAGAAGGCTTGGATTATTCAGGACAGAAACTTAGGATGGGCCTTGACCTGACCCCAGGAAGTCTGGGTAGGCTGTGAATGCAGAAAGTGGCAGCACGCTGCTTGGGTAATTTGACCCCAGGAAAGTTGGAGCCCAAGAAATGTTGAGGTAAAGTGCTTGCTTGAGCCCAGAGAGAGGAACTGCATGTTTTCTGAAAAGTACAGTAGCACCTTAAGTGATTATGAGTAACTCTGAGTCTGTCCCCAGAGTGTCACCTCCAGGTTGTATTTTACAACTTTTGGACCACTTTTAAATGGAAGATTTTTTTAAAAAATTGTTTTCTTGCCCCGTATTTCACTAAATAAAAATCAAAAGAGTAAAAAACTTGGCCTCTAACTTGGTTTTAAAGCAAGGTGGGAAGAATGAACGTGGTCCAACCTAGCCATCTGCGGCTGTGCTCCTTCTGGCCCTCTCTGGCTTAACTCCGTGCTAAGTAACAACTGAAGTGCCCCCTGAAGTTTTAGAGAAAACGCTGCTATGATTTACATGAGAATAAGAAGTGCTAATTGATACCCCCCAGGGAGAATTCTAGCTGATTAGCCTATTTATAGTTATGAACCTAAAACTAAGAAAAAGGATTATTATAATTCAAGCATGGGCAAAGCGTCTAAAAATGCAGTCTGATTTAATGTAATAATTTTATGTGTTTTATATGTTTTCTTGTCTGTCTGCCTGCCTGTTAATCTTGATTTTTTTGAGGCGGGTGAGACTACGGATCAAACTCAGGGCCTTGCTCTTGCAGGCAAGCGCTCTACCACTGAGCTCAATCCCCAGCCCGTAATCTGTTTTTGTTAATAATTGGCTAAAGTGCCTGCAGCTGCTCCATTTAAAAAATAAATAAATAAACTCACGTTAATTTCTTTTGCATGGATGTATTTATTTATTTTTATTGTACCCTTACAGACTTCTGATTTCATTAGAATTGTTCATAAAAAAAGTGATTATATGGATATTCAAAGGTTACCAAACTCACTTAAAATATTGGAGAATTTAAACTGCTAGGCTCAAGGTTTATGTAAAATCTATCAATAAGTCACACAGAATTTGGTAACACGAAGGTTATGTATGAATTAGGTTAGTATGCATGTTTCTGTGAGTTAACTTTGGGGAACATGCATCTATATTGTACTCCACGAGTTCCATTTAAGTTGGTCTATAGAGAAGTGGATGCTGTGTAATTAGTCCAAATGTGTTTTTTTCATAATGAACTAATTTGGTAATCTAGGAGGAAAGATAGCATTAAAGTTGGTAACATGTTTTGCCGAGGTTGTTAGCCAGCCAAAATAATATTCATCTCAAGAACTGACTTTATAAATGCAGTGTCCGTTGTTTTTTGTGTACAGTAACTTACAGTGTTGGCTTGGTTGAGAAACTAAGACATATGTTAAAATGGCAACTATACTATGCTTTGGTTCTCCTAAGTAATCTAAAGTAATTGTTAAAATGGGTAAATAAGTACACATAAATGGGATCAATGCTTATAAATGTGCATAACAAGGCGGGCATGATAGTGCATTCCTGCGATCCCTGCACTCCTGAGGCTGAGGCAGGAGGTCACTGCAAGTTCGAGGCTGGTTTGGGCTACAGAGTGAGTTCAAGGCCAGCCAGCTGCACAGCGAGACTCTGTCTCAAAAAAAAAAAAAAAAAAGTTTATAACAACATCCAATTTATCAGTTGCTAGATATAAATTCAAGTATTCTTGGCTCCTTAAAGTTTATTGAAAATAATATATTCAGGTCTATTAAATGCGTTTTCATAAATTTTATGTAAAAAAGGCTTTAAAATTATTTTCCTAAGTATACAAAGAGTTACACTTTTAATATGTAATTCTGTATTAAAATAAAATGTGAAAAATTCTGCCAGGTTGAGGGCCTGAGAACGTACCAGATGACCCTTCCCCTGGGGCTAAAAAAGCAGTTTCCTGAAGCAGTTTGCTCCAGTATTTTCCACCAATGGGCAGCTCCTCCAGGGTTCTATGGTCTGCTGTGCTCCAGCCTAGGAAATGTTATTAAGAAAAAAAATATATATATAAAAATATATAAATATATATAATATATATTTGTTGGCTATAATTATAAAAGTTAAATAGTTTTCTATGCCTAAAGCAATAAAGTTTTCTTAAAATAATAAAATGCTCTTGAATAAACTTCCAGAAACTAGACAAGGAAACAAAAGCTCTGTTTTTGAATCCTGGGCAACAGGAGCAAGGCAGGGGGCATCACAATCCCTGACCTGAAACTATACTATAAAGCTACAGTGATAAAAACAGCACGGTCCTGGCACGAAGACAGACCTGAGGACCAATGGAACAGGCTAGAAGATGCAGAAACAACTCCAAACACACTCAAATATCTCATCTTTGACAAAGGAGCCAAACACCCTCACTGGAAGAAAGAAGCCTCTTTAACAAATGGTGCTGGGAAAACTGGCTTGCTACATGCCGAAAACTGAAACTAGATACATGTCTCTCAGCATGTACTAAACTAAATCGAAGTGGGTCAAAGATCTAAACATAAAAATAGAAACAGTAAATCTACTGGGGAATAAAATAGGAAGAACTCTCAAAGACAAAGGGGTAGGAAAAAAAATTAATGAACAAAACCCAGACTGCATGGGAAATAGTACAAAGAATTAGTGGTTGGGACCATTAAAAAGCTTTTGCATAGCAAAAGAAATCACCAATAGAGTGGGGTGAAAACCCACAGACTGGGAAAATATTATGGCCAGCTGTCCCTCAGACAAAGGTCTAACATCTGGAATATATAAAGAACTCAAGAACATCAAACCTCCCAAAATCAAAAACCCAATCCAAAAATGGGCATCTGAAATGAATAAATATTTCTCAGATGAAGAAATAAAAGTGGCAAAAAAATACATGAAAAAGTGTTCAACATCACTAGTCATTCGAGAGATGCAAATCAAAACAACATTAAGATTCCATCTCACACCAGAAAGAATAGCGATTATGAAAAGTTCAAACAATAACAAATGCTGGCAGAGATGTGGGGAAAAAGGAACCCTCCTCCACTGTTGGTGGGCATGTAGATTGGTCCAGTCACTGTGAAAATCAGTATGGAGATTCTTCAAAAAACTCCAACTAGAGGTTCCATTTGATCCAGCTATTCCTTTACTGGGCATCTTCTCAGGAGAATTAACATTATCATACCATAGTGATATATGCACAACCATGTTTATAACAACCTAAATGATCAAAAATTAGATTGGACATTTAGGTTGTTATAACAATTTGTAACAGCTAAGTCTTGGAAACAACCTAAATGCCCAACAATTAATGAATGGGTAAAGAAGATGTGGTTTTCTATACAATGGAGTACTACACTGCCATAAAGAAGGATAAGCTAGAGACATTTGTAGGTAAATGGATGTACCTTGAGCACACACTCTTAAGCAAAATAAATCAGACACTCATGAGTATATATCAAATTGTTTCTCTGATATGAGTAATCATAAGAGTAAATAAGGTCAGAGAGGTGTAATAGATATTATGTAAAGTGAAGATAATATTGAAAAGAGAGGAGAACTAGAAAGGGGGAAGGGGGAAAAGAAATAAGGGAAAAAGGAAAGAAGGAGGAAAGGGGAAAAAATGGGAAAATATAAATAAACCTGCTGTAAATAGGGAAGGGGGGAACAGAAGTGAGGGGTGGGGAAAAGAGGCAGAAATCCAAGATACATCATGTACAGGTACAAAAGAACCACGATGAATGTAAACATCATGTATACAATGTACCAATACATGTTCTTGGTAAAAAAAAATAATAATAATAATTTTTAAAAAGTTCTGTTTTTGTATCAAGATACTTTTTTATGTATTCTGTTGTTAGTAATTGATTACTTAAGAAACTGAGTTTCTCTCTCTTTCTTTCCCGAGTATATGTCTTTTACTTTGCACTTTGTTTATATATTGAGTTTTTCATGTGAGACAAACCATGAGATATTTAAGCCTGTGTATATGATTTACTTCACTTAATTTTATGGTCTCAAGGTGCATCTGTTTTCCTACAACTGACTCAAGTTTATCCTTCTTTATAGCAGAGTAGTACTCCATTGCAGATAAACACCATATTTTCTTTACCCATCTTTCTATTGATGGATGTGTAGACTGCTTCCAAGATTTAGCCATCAATAGAATTAGAATTGTGCTGCTATAAACATGGCTGTGTACACATCACCATCACTTTAGTATTATGTATTTAACTCTCTTGGGAATATACCTAGAAAAGGAACTGCTGGATGGAATTTATCCAACACAGACAATGTATTTAAAAATGAACTTTGATTTACGATAATTGTCTTACGTGTTGCATATGTTGTTTTGCGTATTAATCTGGTTGTTCATCTGTATATATGATAATTAACTTTATAAGGATTTATAAAATGAATGAATCTGATGTGAGCAAAATAAAATGGGGATGGAAGGGGAAAAAAGAACTGAGATATGTTATGTACATCTATAATTAATCATTATACACTGTAAACCTGCACTAATAAAAGTTTTAAAAAAGAAATAGAGTTTTAGGAGTTAAGGTTAATTTAAATATTGTCATTCTGTAAGCTGCTTTTAATAATCACTTTATATCTGGTTAAAAGAACAACCTTATTACCTTATTACCAACCTTATTATCTAAGCAAAAATTAAATATACATGCATATCTATGCTGCTTATCTTCAGCTCTTCTAATCTTAATAAATTTATAGAATTAAGGTGACATAAGTTTAGCGCATACCAAGTGACCAATATGTGCTCTTTCACACGTTGCATCTGGACCTCCGACGTGTAAAATCATCAGAATTTCTGCATTTCTGCTTTCTGTATTTAGAATGATTCACTCTTGCCATTTAAAAAAATCTACCGCTATTGGCTTTGTCTAAATAAGGATTTTATTAATGTCTAAATGAGATATTCTTGTATATTGGGTAATAAGTCAACTCGTGGTTGTTAAAACTGGTCCCTACCATCGTAGGAGGTCTAAGCGTGCCCGCTGCCTCCTGTCAGTGCTGTTATGCTACATACCACTGGTAAAGGGATCGAAATTTCTCCTTAAGAACAAAAACTATTGTTGGAGTAAGAAGTTTTAACGAGCTTCTCTTCTTCATGAAACTTTTAATATTATTTTTGTCTTTTTAATCCCCCCTTTCTTTCTTCCAGAGTTTAGATGCTTAAAAAGTCAGAATTTCCAATCTTGAAGAGCCCCAAAGAAATGAACTTTCTTTCTCTATTCTCTTAAATCACTGATCCTGGCTTGAGCTCATCCACTTGTAATATCTCGTCAAATGCAACATGTAAGAGTCTGGCTTTCCCCCAACATCCTCCAACTAATAACCTTCCTGTCCACCAAAGGACGTGTCTCAACAAAAGATGGATGGGAGTTGGGAGATAGGTACTCCTCATTTCTTGCCTGAAATAATGCAGAGGAACGTTTCTACAATGTCCCGAGATTCTCAGCAGATGTAAGAGCTAGTTGCCCATCACAGTAACTGGTTGATAACACTGTGTTCATTGGCTTCCTTCCCTTCCCTTCATGTCTCCCTTCCCACTCTTGGACCTTGCTTTCTAAAATCAGCTCCCACAAAAACTACCTGCATTCCAATTCTTGTCTCCAGGGCCGCTTCCAGGAGAATTCAAACTAAACATTAACGGCTTCGTATTTTTTGTTTAGAACAGTGCCTGTCACGCAGAATACTAAAACTAATGGTGAAACAGATTGCTAAATTTATCCAGATAGATGGGGGAGGACCCTTTGCACATAATTGTTTCACTTTCTTGAGAATGGACAGTTTGTTATTAGGCCAGTACATCAGTTCTTCTCATTCCTTATAACAGTAATTTCTACTTTATAAGGCCATAAATTCAATGCAAACTACAGGATTCTATGCAGAATAACACATACATACATGCACGCATACTAATTATATAAGATGTGGGGAATCCATAGACCTCCTAGTTTCCTAAGTCTCCATCAACATAGATCAGTAGCTCCAGCGCTATGGCAAGGCAATTTCTGTAACCTGTAAGGCACGTTCTTTAGCATGCCTCTTCTCTAAATTCCACCTGAAGAATTAGCCATGTATGCAGTGACATCATATATGCAAAGTAAAATGCAAGAATCACCAGTGAAGTTCCAGAGCCAAAAGCCCTGAGTGATCTTGAGCAGATTATTTAAGCTCTCTGTCTCTTTTCCTTCTTTCTGTGTAAAATGGAGCAAGTAGCAAGCACGCTGCACAATTAACGAGAGGATTAAAAGTGTTGATCCATAGGAAGCACTTGGAAGCAAGTGTGGCTTTACTAATCATTGCAGATCTACCGTTAATATTCAGACACGATAATCTACGGGATTCTAGGGAATTTCCAAATGCCATTGAGAGCTGTCAGAGTGAGGTTGTACACCTCTTACCCCAACTTCAGCCACAGAGGTTCCAGTTTTCTGTTTACTTTCTGAATTTGGTAGACACAAGGTCTCAAGGTATATCCCCTCTTGAAAGAGCTACAGCTTGATCAAAGATAACCCCTCGCGGTAATGTATCCGATTGAGGGCAGAGGAACACAACCCCACCCATCTGCTGCTCTACTTCTGATAGGCCATGTGTGTGACGAGCTCCTTGTGGGTACGGATGAGGCTTTGTGTGTCCTGTATCCTCTTTGCCAAACTTTGCTTCTGCCCTTCTCCCTTTCGCAAGTATTGTTAGCCCCCAATAAGATGCACAGTCTGAACTTCTCTCGGTGATCAGTCTGAAAAATCCAACATGTAACACCTTTTGCATAGTATTCTTCAAAACAAGCAAAGAAAAAAAAAATCATGGTTTGTCTCTATAGCTTTATTTTATAATGTTCTTTAGTCCCTTTGTAAATTTCAAGCTTCCTATACAATAAGAGTATAAGCTTCTCAAACACAAGAACTTCATTATATAGATAGAAATAGTTAATCCACACGTAACTGACTCACTTGCCCTTTGTTGATTGATTGATTAGATAATAGTCTCCTGATTAACGAGTGCACTAAACAGGACCGTTCAACAAAATTAGCATTTTATTCCTTACTGCTTAGTGTAGGTACGTGAAATATGAGACTAGAGAATTTGTTCAAATCAACATACCAAAGAAACAGGAAAAAGTATTTCTAGATTTTAAAAATAAACTGTTAGCCTATTTGTCAACCAAAGCTTTCAGCAATTATTTAGCAACTTGACCAAATTCCTTGGCCTTCTCTGTTTCAGCTGGACAGATAATAATAGACTTACCACAGCTTCACTGTGGGTGTGAGCAAGGTCTTCTTCCAGGAACTCTCCTTGATGGCTCTAAGCAGTCGAATCACCTTCATGGCAAACCAAGAGGAAATCCGTCTCCATAAAAGTTTCCAACTTGTTTCTTTATTTTTTCCTTTGGGGAAAAATAATAGAAGTCCATACTTTGGACGATTACAATCCTTAAAATATTTTAAGACAGATTTTGACATCCCCTTGGATCCCTTCCAAGCTAACGATCCATTGTCACTTTCAGAGCTGAGCTTTCAGAATATTCTCCCTCCTGCCTGTCTTCTTTCGGATTCATTCTAGTTCCTCAAAGTCTATCAGAATTGTGGCTGACAAAATTTAATACCATACAGCCCAGTACATTGAGACTGTTAGTATTCTTGCTTTCAACACTGCGTTTGTATTACTGCTATCTACATTTGCATCAATATTTTAGCCTCGTATTCATATTATGTGGTTCACGGTGGTGGCTTTTCTGCCGGATCCTTTTTCTGTGAGTCCTCCTAGCTTAAATAAATCTTTGTAGTCTGAAGAACCCCATCTCACCCTACTCCAGCATCTCACTCCAGCAAGGCTAGAGTTTCTTCATTAATATCATAAAAAATTTTCCTCTTCTGGCCTTTTAACATATTACAAGTAGGAATCTTATTCAGATATTGAATGACATTGTTCCACTGATTGAATACTGGTCTTATGTGCATTTATAGGAACTCTGGGATCACTGTACATAAAATACAATCTACAAAATAGAGTTTTATTTCTATAAGGGTAAATTGACTCAGAAGAAGGGAGAACTCTCTCTTCTGGAAATTCAAAGCAGAATCGCAACTGTTATTGTTTGTGGATCTTGTTGTTTAGTCTAGGTTTTATATTCTGTTTATGTTGGGCTGAGTCTACACACTGTTATAGTTCCTGGGGTCCAGCTCCTTCAGTAATTGTCTCAGAAATGCTGTTCTGTGGGACATTTCACACAAAAAATCACACCAGCTTTTAGAAAAATTCCGAACACTATACAGATTTACAGCCTGGCATCAAGAAAAGCCAGGAACTAACTTTTCAAATTACTAACACCAACTGTAGTGCTTTATTGGCTAAAAATTTTGATTATTTTTTTCATTATTTATGAAGAAGTAATATTTCCAGAGTCATAATGCACAATGTAAAAGTAATAGCTACCGTTCATTAGCAGGATGTTATAGATCAATCGTCGATAGCCTTGAACTGAATTTTCATGGAATTCTGCCATGTACCACAGCAAACCTATGACCTCTATTTATTTGGTAATTCAAGATCCCATCAAAGATAGTTTCCAAAGCCAATTTTGCTTGATGTTGGGAGATTTTAAAATGGAAACCGTTATTTAGGGGCCTTCTAATTTTGAAATCTCCCCTCTAAGAACACAAAGCTCTGAATTCCTGGGAACAGGGACTGTGTCACACTCCTTGTCTTTGTCACCCCCATCCCTAGACCATCTTGATCATGAGTAGGCCCTACAGAGAAGCTTGTGGGTTGAGTGAAAAATGAATGAATGAATGATAATTGCCAACTGTGAATGTGAGCATCGCGTGGCAATCACAGACGCAGCATCACAAAACAGCACAAGCAAGACGAGGGGTGATCGGGGAGCTGCAGAGGCGATAATTGGAATGTTGTCTGGGAGACCAGACGAGATGGAGATGTAGCGAGAGGGTGGAAAACCACCAAGGACCACAGCTGATCATGGGAATGGGAGGCAGCCGCAAGGCAGGCAGGAAGAGAGCCAAAGTGCTGCCGGGAAGTCTGTGCGGGGAAGAGAGGCGCACTGCGTGTGGGAGCAATGTGTACAGACAGCTCTCCGTGCACACACAGAGCATATGCAGCTTGTTAATTTGGGGATTTAAAAATTATATTTGATATATAAAATTAATAAAGATGATGAAAAATTAAAACTAAGAGCAAGGAAATGGATGCAAAGAAGTCTTTAACTACATGTGTTTAATGATCATAACAATTTATTATAAAATGCTTAGAGCTGTAGTCATGCTCATGGGATGAATGATTTTCGTGAAATAGAAACAGCTGTGGGGAAATCACAAACTGTAACAGTATCAATAAAACCAATAAAATTAAAAGATGTACCTTGAATTATTATTCAAATAGACAATATATATGCAGTTATCTTTTATGCCATATCTGGCTAGATTAAAATGCAATCATAAAAATAGGCTAGTTTTGTAAACATTCGATAGCAGGCTACATAACCTGCCACAGGAAGGCTTTTTTAAGGCATTGGTATGTCTTGATAAGAATGCACTCACAACAAGATTCGATTGTGTACTCCACATTAAAACTTGCTGAAGAATAGCAGTAGAAAATACCACATTGATAGGGTGAAAGACTTCAGGTTTTATACAAGAGGATCTACCTCACGACTGCTTGATATGGATCAGTGATTGTGAGGATTGAAAACCGGTGGTGATACGGGACATAGGTACAAGGTGATGCTCATAGTAAAGTCCAAGAAAACAAACATTACATATTTTTACCACTATTGCTAAGATTCTTAAAAAAAAAAAAAGAAGCATCAAAGACATGCAGAATGAATACATTTTGCTTTTCTTTAAGAATAATTACATATAATAATTTTGTAAGTTGTGCATTTTATTTCATTTGAATATATTTTTGGTTTTAGTTTTTACCTAAGTTATTATTTTTAACAAATGTACGTGCTTTATTATTTGTGGGAGAAGTACACTCCACCAAGTTATTATATGGAGAATACAGCATGTGATTCAGTTAGTAGAATCCTTGGCATATACATAGAAGCTTCCATTACTTAAATTTTTTCTCACACTTCATTTTGTTCCTCACACTTTATTTTGTTCCTCACAGCAACTCAATGAGATAAGCAGATTAGGTGTAGTAATCTCCATTTAACGGATAAAGAAACTGAAACATGAAGAAGTAGCTTGATGAAGGTCTCAGCATTCCTGAACTTGCCTGGTCTCAATTCCATTCCTGTGGCCTGCGTTCTTTGAAGCCCTTCTCCAGCCCTCTTCCCTCCCACCGCTGGAGGTTTCCAGCACAACCGGCAGGTCGGGGCCATCCAAAGTTTTATATGCAAGCCGAAGGCAGCAACCAGTATCACAGAGGCAAATAATAACTGTCATTTGTCAAACTCATGTTTTATTCAGGATATCTGTCCCATTTCAAAATTGCTAAAGTATTAATCTTTAGCTGTCATGATCCCACGTACTTCTTCAAAAATACCTCACTTATAATAGAAATCAAGCATCCATTATTTGAAGAAAAAATAAGCAAAAATTAAGGTTTTGTTATAAGAAAGAATCTTTTTTATACAATACAAAAAATTAAATAGTGGGATCGTAATGGAAAAACTTCAATTAAAGTACTCAGCTGTGTTCTTCATGAGTCTGTTTCTAACGCACTCATAGATTTTAGGAATATAAGAGATGGTGTACCATCTTGGACAAAAGACCATATGCCGTTCCAGTAACCCTGATCATTTAGCACCATACACACGCTCCTTTGCTGAAGGGTCCAGCTCATGAATTTTTCAATATTATTCTTTTTCATAATACTTTTGATTTTTTTTCTTTGACTCTCCATTATGCAGTTAGTATAATCCCATAGAGGCTTTTTCAAGTAGAACAGGAGCGGCACTTAATTACCAGAATTAGAAATGACAAACATCACAGTTTTTATCTAGTTGATCTCCTCTAAGTAGTTCTCTGTGTAAATTTGAATAATCTTGATTCTGTGACATTTAACTTTTTACAAAGACTTCTGAAATTATTTTTAAGCATACTCTTACTTTCAATTTCTCCAAGAATAAAGCAACTTTTTCTTTGTTTAATAAGAGCTGTTGAGTGAAGTGATAAAATAGCAGCCATACTGTAAATGTTAGATTGAGTCTCCTCCTAACAATTACCTTTCTTCTTACCTTAAACTTGCTTCTCGTTTATTAATATTGTTAACAATTAAAAATGAATAAGTTTATCAATTAGGGCAGTTAGAATTCTTCAGTTTTAACATATAGAAACTGACAGTGACTTAGGTAAGCAGGAAAGCTTATTGGAAAAGCAGGTAGTTCCAAGAATCCATGGAAAGATAAAGCCCGTAGTGAAGAAAGAGGTCAGAAATAAGTCAGCTCTAATAGTCAAGTGTCAGGAACCACTTACCTAGCTCATCAGCCATCCTAGTGGAAGTGGAAATATTTAGGTCATTTTCTCTACCAATATGTTCAAGATTCAAAGTAGCAACAATGAGCCACCTTTGGCCAATGTGGAGTCATATACTGTCATGGCTGGTTTTAGATGCCACATCGACTGGGTTAAGGGCTACCCAGATGACATAAGTGACTGAATTTATATGGGTGGACAGGAGCTTGAGTGTAGAGACATTTATATGACCTATGGAAGAACCTGAAGGTCAGCCTTTAGGCAATGAAGAGCTGCACATAATTTTTAAAGCAAAATAATAAGATTCATATCAGGAAGACTGAACTTGTGAGTACACAAATGGAACTAAGGAAGGATGGAAAATGGGAGGCAATTTAGCACTCTTGTAACAAACCTGGCAAAACCAAAAATACAGATGAAGGCAACTGTATTAGTTTCCTACTTCTGCTAAAATAAATTACCCCACCACTAATGGCATAAAACTACAGAAATTTGTTTTCTCAGCTCTGGAGGGCACAAACCTGACATGCTTGTGTTAACAGGTCATGGAGGGAGTTCATTCCTTGCCTCTTGTAGCTTCTGGTGGCTGCTCCTGTTCTTTGGCTGCATTAATGGCACTCCAATTTTTGCCTTTGCCTTCTCATGGCGTTCCGATCTGTCATATTTCCCCATGTGTCCCTTATAGGAGAACCTGTGTGATTGGATGTGAGGCCAACAAAATAGTCCAGAACTTCTTCTTGTTCATATCCTTAATTTTATCTGCAAACCTCATTTCCTAAATAAGGTAACATTCACAGATACTAGGAATTATAACACAGATTTAATTTCTAGGGAGTTACCTATCCTTCCACTCACTACCACAATGAGCTAGGAAGAGATTGGAAGATTTAGTGGCAATTACTAAAATTTATTGGATGATTACTCTACAGATGAAGAGTTTCAGAAGAGTGGTTTAAAGGGGATGGAAAATTTAAGCATGTCTCTTAGATTTCTATACTGAAGCATATAAGATAAACTATATATTATCCCTGGGAAAATTCATTTCCATTCTTTTCTTAACCTACAGAACTTTAGCTTATTAGGAAAATAAAATTTTCATCTATATATTATTAATTTTCTAAGGCTCTTAAATTGAGCAAATTACTGTATTAGAAAACTCACAAACAAGTTGTATAAATCTGCTTTAAAAGGAGTATCCCTTTTGTCAAAGATAAGGTGACTGAGAGTGTTTGGACATGCTTCTTCGTCCTCTAATCTCTTCCATTGGTCCTGGGGTCTGCTTTTTTGCCAGTACCATGCTGTTTTTATTACAGTAGCTTCATAATATAGTTTCAGGTCAAGGATTGTGATGGCCCCTGCTTTGTGTTTGTTGTCCAGAACTGCTTTTGCTATTCTAGGTTTCTTTTGGTTCCAAACGAATTTTAGGATTGTTTTCTCTAATTCTGTGAGGTATGCTATTGGTAGTTTAATTGGAATTGCATTAAATCTGTATAACAGTTTTGGGAGTATGGCTATTTTCACTACATTGGTCCTTCTGACCTAGGAGCAAGAAGAAAGATAGCCTCTTTAATAAATGATGCTGGAAAAACTGGTTCTCCACATGCTGAAGGTTAAAACTAGACCCGTATCTTTCCCCATGCAGTAAGATAAAATCAAAGTGGATCAAAGATCTAAATATTAAAACAGAAACACTAAATCTGTTGGAAAATAGAATAGGTAGAACTCTTGAAAACATAAATGTTGGCAAGGACTTTATGAACAAATCCCCAATTGCCCAGGAAATATCACAAAGAATCAACAACTGGG
Organism: Hystrix cristata; assembly: GCA_004026905.1. Taxonomy (NCBI): domain Eukaryota; kingdom Metazoa; phylum Chordata; class Mammalia; order Rodentia; family Hystricidae; genus Hystrix; species Hystrix cristata. The sequence goes on along the minus strand of PVJO010005125.1, from coordinate 43,141 downwards.
ATCTAATCTTATTAAAATGCTTTTAATAAGATTAAAAGCATCTAATCTTATTAAATCTTTTTCTTTTGGCACAGCAAAAGAAATTGCCAACAGAGTGAAAGGAAAACCCACAGAGTGGGAAAACATTTTTTCCAGCTATTCTTCCAACAAAGGACAAACATCTCAAATATATAAAGAACTAAAAAAAAATCAGGCTCCCCAATCCAAAAGTGGGGAATTGAAATGAATAGACACTTCTCAGATGAAGTAGAAACAGAAAATAAACATATGAAAAAATGTTCAACATCACTGGTCATTCAAAAGATACACATTAAAACAACCCTGAGATTCCACCTCACTCCAGAAAATCAGCCAATAACAAATGCTGGAGGGGGTGTGGGGAAAAAGGAACCCTTCTCCACTGTTGGTGGGAGTGTAGACTGGTGCAATCACTGTGGAAATCAGTGTGGAGATTCCTCAGGGAACTAGGACTAGAGGTCCATTTGACCCAGCTATTCTCCTTCTTGGTATCTTCCCCAAAGAATTAAAAGCATCATACCGCAGCGATATATGCACACCTATGTTTATAGTGGCACAGTTTCGAAATAGCTACATCTTGGAAACAGCTCAAATGCCAATCAGCCAAGGAATGGATAAAGAAAATGTGGTTTTTTTATATAATGGTCTACTACTCTGCCATAAAGAATGGTAAGCTTGAGCTATTTCTAGATAAATGGATGGATCTTCAGACCATACTCTTAAGTGAAGTAAATTGGACACACATGTTTAAATACCCCATTGTTTCTCTGGTGTGAGAAACTGACAGTGTAAATAAAGACTACAATGTATTATATTGGGAAAGGTAAGAAAATGTCCAACTGGGAAAAGGAGCAAGGGAAGGGAGGGGGAAAAGAACAGAGGGACAAGAGAAATAAGAAATGGAAGGAAAAAGTGGAAAGGAAGCTTTTGTAAATAAAGAGGGAGGAGGGGGTGAAGGGAGGGGAGGGAAATGGGAAAAAAAGAAGCAACAAGATGTATCATGTACAGGTACAATTCCCCTATGATGAATGTTATCACTATGTATAACTAAAATGTACCATTAAAATAAATTTTAAATAAATAAATAAATAAAAGAAGGAGTATCTTTTAATAGAAGTTCTTATTTATATTTGACCATGTCTTATCTTGCACAGGAAACACTCAGGAAAACACAAAGTAGCCTTTCTTATGACTAGATTATAACTATTCTGAAGATTTAATATCTCCTTGAAATTTAACTGTACATCCAAAAGTCAAATAGTACGTCACAGATTTCTCTGCCTTGAAAACATAAAAGCAAAAACTACATTAAGTCCCCTATGAGTTTGTTTTTGTATACTAAAAGGTGTGTATTTTCAAACAAACTTCTTCTACAGTGGGTCTTGCTTGTAAAACTGATTTTAAAAACAAAAATTTCTAGTGATACTGGTGCAAAACAAATCCCTAACTAGTAATTTAAGACATGCGTTTGAATGAACTCATGGAATGTTGGTCAGGAATCCAGGAAGGGATTCGCCACACAGTTCCCATCTGAGGTCCTTCTGCTGGGGACGTCAGCTGGTGGTTGGGTCTGCAGTTACTGGAAGCGCCAGATGGTTCACTTGGGTGGCTGGCTGCCAGTGCTGGCCAGAGTGCCACGTGTCTCACCCATCAGCATGGTGGTCTTCGTACAAGACAACCGGCTCTCCCAGAGTGACCTCGCCAAGGAAAGCAGAGCAAGGTTGCGGATTTTCCTGCCCTCACCTTGAAAATCACCCAGTATCACTTTTGTAGCATCCTTTGAGCTACGATCAAATCACTAAAGCCAGCCCAGGTGCAAATGGAAGGGTCCTTGACCTCATATTTTGATTTTAAAATGCCTGACAGTTTATTATTGCAAATGTGTATTATGTTAAGATTTATTAATGAGAAATACAAAAAGTTTCCACAACTAGAATATGCTATGAGTTATTTACTGTCATCTTCTTTGCATGATTTTGCTTGTAAGAAACAGCATAAGTTTCATTATTGTAATATATAATGATAGTGATAAATTTCTTATACCAAGAAAATAATATAGCCTGTTGAGTTTTGCCTTTCTACCCTTTACCCTTGAACCAAATTTGAAAAAAAAATAATTAGGGTTAAAGTTTCAATTTATTAAAGCAAGAGGCTACCTCTGGGGAAGAAAAACTTGAGAAGTAGTGAAGGTCTTGTTCTTTCAAGCTGTGCACAGCAATTACTTTAAGTCTTGTCTCTGCAGGGAGAAGAAAACAAACATGCTTCCTAGAGTAAAGGGGCAGCAGACAGTGAGGCATCCTGTTTGTCCTGTTGGCACAGGGGAAGATTCAACGAACTTTCCTCCTTTTGGGTTATTACTACCAGGAACTTCCCTTTAAATCAGTGTTGAAGAAACTTTAAATATCTGAGAATTAATTCACTGAGCATTTCTTACTGATTAATTAATTACAACTAGTGGATTCTGGCTTTCATCTCAAAAATGTTTCAATAATCTAAGGAAAGAAAGAAATTATTGAATTTGTAGAAAATTTTATCAAAGCAAATTTTTCTGTTACTTTTGTCATACTAGCACAAACAGTTCAGATGTGACCTTTCTTTCTACCCTGATGACTAATTTCAGCTTCTCTTTAAAAAAATTAAATCATACTTGCCCACATAATTATAGTCAACATTATCGTTCATGTTTGTAAAATGAACCAATATAAACATATTTATCATAGACTTACTCTCTTTCATGCCCCGTTCTAGCTAGTGTTAAGCAGTTCAGTCTCCTTTGTCTTGTTTTGCTACAACAACCATAATGAAAACACATTAAATCTATAAAACACTCCATGTGTCTGTCTGTTAAGGGTTATGTCTCCACTTCCGGAAGCGGCCAGTAGATGTTGGTGTTGGTGTTCATTAATATAGCTAGGAACAATAAATAGGTTTTATTTTTAGCATAGACAAATGGTTCCAGTTTTTCTGCTTTTCAAAGTAATCATATTTAAAGGAGTTTCTTGAGATAATAAAGCATCCAGGTCAGGATGAAAAGCCAGCTTCCAAAGATGCTAAAGAAAAAAGTAGGATATTCCTTCAGCCTTTGGCATCTTTGAATAACCAAAAGAAGACCTTGTACTTTTGACCTCCTTCATATATGAGATAGATAAATATTTATTTAATAAAGTGACTTTCAGACGAATATTCTGTTCCATGAAGCATAAGGTACGCAAATGTTAGCACTGTGTTTTAGGCACACCTCAAAGCAAATTGAGTGTATTTATTTGCCTGGGAATAAAGGCTTTTGGATATTGGAGTTGATCATGTTATCTGTCCCTGAGGGATTACTCTCCTGGCATCAACTGTATTTCTCCACAGATACAATACATTAGAAACATCATTGGGGCAAATTAATCTAGGGAAGGACTCCAAAAGTCAAATGAGTCAGAGCCACACTGGAGGGAGGTAAAAGCATAAAGCTTAGGAGAAAGGTGGTTATTACAAATATCTTTGAATTTTTCTTTATTTAAAAAGGAGGTTCAAGTGCACACAGTCAGCCCACAACCCTGCTGTATGCACAGAGTCAGGCTCTAGACAAAGATGTGAGAAAGCTGTTGCTACTGTTTTTATGACCCTGTAGCTATGACTGTTTCACACCCGTGAAGTTGCATTTTATTTTGCTTTTAGCCTGACAGCACTCATTGCATGAAGCTGCTAATACCCATCAGGGAAGCACACGACATCTTTCTTACTCCTGCATCTTCTTCAGTGTATGAAGTTGAACTTCTGCAGTGTAAGCATCCATTCACTTGTTTGTTATTGAAGCATTCAATGGCCACCACTATACGGGAAGCATTCACGTGGCATCCGTTCTCACATGTGTATGATTTAAATCCCTTGCCAGGAGATCCACTTCGTGTATAAATGCTACAAACACAGGGTGAGAATGAATGAGTTAGAGAAGGCGCCACATATGATAGTCCAGCAGGGTTTCCAAAAAGTGTCACTCAGCAGAAGAGGACACAGAGAATGCCTGGCAGAAAAAAGGAAATGTGTAATGTGAGAACACTTTACATACAAGGGCAACAAGAAGTCTACTGTGCCTGAAATCCAAGTGTCACAGGGCCATGGGACGGAGGCCTTGGCTTGTAGTCTAAGTCAGAAATGACATACTGATGACTTCAAAATTTTATTTATTTTGTTTTTAAATTTTTTTTGAATTTCAATGGGGCAAAATAAAAGGCTGCTGTAAGGAAACAGATCTTTTGCAAATGTGAAGGGGTCCAAAAGTCCAGAGGCTTGGGGAGGGAGGAAGGGAAGGGAAGTACAAGGGTTTGACATGTGTTGGTTATATCTACCAAATACTCATAATGAATGCAAACATTGTATGCTGTTAATATGAATTAAAAATAATAATGTTAACAATAAGATTGCAAATGGGGAAAGGGGAGGTAGGTGGGAATGGGAAGGGGAATTTAAAAAAAAATCAAGATGTATTGGGTACATGTACTGCCTAAAATGAACGTAAGCTTCATGTATTACAAACACGTACTAACGAAATTTAGAAGAAAATTTAATAGAGAGTCATAGAAAACATGACACCAGATAATGAAATCTACATTTTGGAAAAAAATAAGATTATTGGAGAAATGTGAGGGCTGGCTTAGAAAGGGTTCTTCTCTACCCTCTTTAGCCTTCTGAGCAAGGAATAAAAGCTCTGGAGTACATTTTTGGCAGGAGATTACCCAAATTGTCTCCCTTCCTTTCTAAACTTGGCCTTCTGATTACCAAAAAAAAGTCCTTATTGAGTCAGGCCTTCCAGCCAGCCTTTTGATAGCTGCTTCTTCCCACAGAGTCACCTTCGTTATCCAAAAAGAAAGAGGACGCAACAAAGAGTTTTCCGAAAGAAATGAAGGATTTTTATCCTTTTTGAGTATTTTAAGCTTTTTAAACAAACTGAACCTGGAAATAATAGTAATAACCTTTCTTGGCTACCCAAAACAGCACATTTTTTCACATTTTGATTACATGTAAAGCCTCATTGAGTCCATGATAATCTTGCATTTGCTAAATTACTTTAGACTATGAAAAGCCCTTGTTACCAGAATTGTATTACACGCACGTTTCCTCCTCCTCTGACCTGTTTAAGCACAGACCCTTAGTCCACTCGGCACCAGTGCTTATGCGACACACTGAACGCTGGGCATGTAGTCTCGCAGCTTCCTTGTTTGATTTATTACAGAAAGATTCATCTGAGGAAGGCAAGCTCGTGGAGAAAAAAAGCACCGCTTCCATTCCTGTTTCCCCTTTCCTCAGTGTGGTCTTCCTTAAATCCTAGAGATTTCTGGGTTGATGACAATAGAATAGCACAAAGAGAACAAAAAGATTCCAAAGAGCAGGATGCATTTGCCTTAAATGGGCAAGTTTTGAAGCACGGAATCCTAGTGGGGATTCCTTCAACTGTGTGCCATCTAGGTTTTTACTGGAATTAGCATAACTTAGTGGATTAGGTTCAGGTTGACTGACAGTCATTGTGCCTGCGCTTGAATGTCTCTGACAGATCTTCATAGCAGAGCACGATATAATGGAAGCAAGCCGTCACCAGAGAGTCACAAGGCCTTTGTTCCGTCCTGGAGCTGACACAAACTTTCTAAGAAAACTTAAGGCATCACTTTACCCCCACATGCCTGTAGCGTATCAGGTATGAAATACAGTCCATAGGGAAAATTGAAGCTCCACTGCCTTCGTCCTCTCAAACCCAATTATTCTTTGATTGTACTTTAAATTCAACATAGACCTGTAATCGTATTTTACTCCAACTTGTTTTTTTAACATCAGGGTGAAAGACTTATACGATCTGAAGAGAAATCAGAAAGTGTTTTTTAGCATCATAGTAACTCATTATTTAAGTCAAAATCTTTCACTAAACCAGCTAGATATAAGGTGGTCTCACCTGGAATTTGCAAAGGCGTGCTTAATTTATTCTGGAATCAGCTATTTAATGGCTAGCCATGCTGTGTTTAGATTACCACACATTTCAGGCAATATTATTCTCTGAAAACCTCATGAATAGAGCAAGAGACAACGTATAAAAGCAGCAAAATAAAACAGAAAACACCATACATAAAGTAAGCAAGGTGCCTTTATGTTCACCTCCAGTTGAATTGGATTCTGCCCCTGGCTTATTTCTCAGTTTTCACAGGGAAACACCTACAGTGCTATGCCCATGGAGGGTGAGCCAGGACTTGGTGTCTCCTGGATGTCTCTGCAGAATGGGCCCTATCTATGTTCACCTTCCTCCATAATCGGCGATGGAAATCCAGTTCTGAGACTATTAAAACATTAATGCTTTTGGCACGTCCGAACACTGACTTTGTACAGAGACATTGTTTTATTTTTGTTTTTCTGAGAAGGCCAAAGTTCATTGAAATATTACTAAGTGTAACACACATGAGACTAGAAGCAAGAAACATATTGCCATGGCGTCCCCACCGCACCAGCTTAGCTGTAGTGGACAAACATCATTTCTTTAGCAATTAACTTATCAGTCATGGTTATCAATAAACCAGATGAACTTTTTCTTTTTAAAACGATGAGATTATTTTTATTCCCAAAAATATGTAATCATTCTAGATTTATTTTCAAGCATAAATGACAAGGCTAAGCATAACTTTTATCGTTACTTCACTATAATTCCTTCTATTCTGTTTCTTTTTGCTCTTTCTTATCTATTCCTGTGTTGTGTATGTAGGTGTAGGCATATACCTTAAATATAATTGATATGTACACTTTATATATGCCCTTATTGTTTACTATTGTGCTATAAGTTTTTGTCCATGCAGTTATGCACCATTTAACAACGGGGTCACCTTCCTTGAACTGTGTCATTAAATGGTTTTTGATTATTTTTTAAAATTTTATTTTATTAGCACCTTTTTGCAGCACATGAAATATACATTCATCTTAGGGAAGAGGTACAAGTACGTAACACATTTTGAATCTTTTTTATTTCCTTTTCCCTCCCCACCCATCTCCCTCCCTCTGTCACTAGATCCCCTTGCCCATATTCATTATTATTGTTATTATCATTACTTCTTAGTTTTTGTTTACAACAATGACTGTAAACTTTATAAGCAGTTTCATTTTAGTACAAAAATCATGGAGGGTGCTTCACACACAAAGACAGCTACACTGAAATCAGGTGCTAAAATCTTGTGGAACCACCATTGTGTGTATAGCCTGTCAGTGACCAAAACTTCAGTATGTGGTTCGAGATTGTACTTTAAAATATTTTCTGTAAACATAATTTTAAATGTCTATCACATAGTCTATTATAAAAATATTATTGAAATTAAATATCCTTTTTATTATTAGGATTAAGTGTGATATCATTAATAGAGTTTCAACTCAGTTTCTTCCCATTACTCACATAGTGCACATTTCCTTTCCTTTTCTTTTTTTTCCTCCGTGCCAGGAATCCAACTCAGGGCCTTGCGCTTTCCAGGCAAGCACTCTAACCACTGAGCTAAATCTGCAGCCCATATTTTCAACAGAAGATGAAATGCAAAAAATGTCAAAAGAAAATTGTTGTATTATAAATAGAACCAAAGAAATACCTATAGTATACTAGATACCATGTGGATAACATTTCTGGCGTTACCATAAGAAAGTACAAATTGTTTCTCTGGTGTGAGAAACTGACAGTGTAAATAAAGACTAAAATGTCCTATATTGGGAAAGGGAAGAAAATGTCCAAATGGGAAAGGGAACAAGGGAGGGGGAGGGGGAAAGGAACAGAGGGACAAGAGACATAAGAAATGGAAGGAAAAAATGGAAACAAAGCTTTTGTAAATAAGGAAGGAGGAGGGGGTGGGGGGAGGGGAATGGGAAAAAAGGAAGAAAACAAGATACATCATGTACAGGTACAAATCCCCTATGATGAATGTTACCATTATGTACATCTAAAATGTACCATTGAAATAAAATAAATAAAAGAGAAAGAAAGTACAAATTGGTTGGCTTAAATAACCAACATACATTGTCTCACAGTTCTTGGGGCAGGGAGTCCACAATGAAAGCGCTGGCAGGGCCACACTTCCTGTGCAGACTGTGGAGAAGAGCTGCCTCCAGCTTTGATGTTCCCTGGTTTCCTCGATATTCCATGTCTTCTAGGTAGATCACACCCTCTCTGCCTCCCGCATCACTTACCCGTCTCCTCCCTGCCTCTCCTTTTCTCACAGGGATGCTGGTCCATTAGATGACGCTCTCACACCACTATAATCTGATGTCCACTGGTGACATCGCAGTGACTCTGGCCAAATAAGGCCACAGTCATAGTTACAGTGTTTAGGACTGTGACATACCTTAGCTAGAGGACACACTCCCACCTAAAATCGTGTGTCATTCAGTATCATCCTTCCCCTGTTTGTGCTCCCGCTACTTCCTTTGTCTTGAAAACTTTTGTCCTTTCCTCATATTTCCACACCTCCTTTTTCAAGAGCCAAATCAGTACAACTTCCGCTAAGAAGAACAATCATGGTCCCCATTCATCAAGCGCCTGTGAAAAGCCATCAGCGTTAGGTAAAAAGCATTTTATATGCAGCAAATCTCTGAAGCGGTTTGTCTTCTGAGGTCTCTCCCACAGCATCAGTCATTATTACAATTCATATATTCATGTATCATGAGTTATTTTTCAGTCATATATTCCACCTTACAAGTTAATTTATCAGTTTTGCGTTGACAGAGACAATGTTTATTATTTTCACATTTCCAATGCATATTTGAGTAAAATGTATGATAATTCAACAATGAATCAATGGAAGAATGAAAGGAAGAAGAAAATTTTCATGTATGACTCCACCTTCAGATATCTGTCACAAAGAACAAGCTTTTCTAGGAATCCTTTTGGTCTGATGTTATTTTTTCTCTCTCGCTTTCATTCCTATTCACACTCGGATTCGAGACTCTTTTATCTTTAAAAGATTTTACCTGAAGCTGAACGTGGTGGTGCACGCCTGTTATCCCGGCACTTGGGAGGCTGCGGCAGGAGGATCGCCATGAGTTCAAGGCCCGCCTGAGCTGCATAGCAAACTCCTCCTCAAAAAACAGAAAACAAACAAAAAAAGTTTAACTTGACTCAATGTGTCTTCTATATCTCCACCACATTGCTCCTCTTTACAGCCGAACAGTTCAAAGTATCAGAAACAAATTACTTTGACTTTCATGTTTCCCATTTGTTCTTTAAAATGAAAATTATTCTCTATAACATTTAAGTTAATGGAAAGATAGTAGCTATAGAAGATTCTGAAGTGCATGCTATAATATACTTGCTTTGATTTATTTTTCTTCATTATATTACATATTTATTTGTTTACTTTTTAATACCTTCCTACAAATTCAGGAGTTTGCCTGTCTTTTTATCATTGTGCAAGAGAAGCAAGACTGACCTAATAAATATTTATTGAATAAATAAATGAATAACATTTCCCTCCTAGACTGTAAACTATTTGAGGGAAAGAATCAAATATATATTCCCATCAATATACAGCTCATTATTTATCATGTGAGAATAGATCAATACATATTTATTGAATAAATAAATACATTATTAAGAATATTTAGCATATATCATAATATTGTCTATTTTTAAATATTTCTATCAATTGCAAATACTATGAATGATGAACTGAGCTATCTTTCCTTTCTAGAAGGAAATATCCATAAACATAATATCTTCCGGAGGATCGTAAAAATCTTTCATGAGTTAAAAAAAGAAAAAATAATCAAAGCACCTTCATAGAGTTAGTCAAGGAAATAGATCTGGTTTTTTGTTTGTTTTAAGATAATCTAAAAATCCTCTTCTATAAAATAAGAAGAGGTTTATCTACTTAAAGAGCTTTTAAACTATGGAACATTTTACTATCTCTGAATAAATAAAGACCTTAAGTAATAATGGAGTTAAAATTTGTGGTTGCTTTTAAAAACAAAGTGGCCTCCAATTTTAGTGACAGTGTGTGGACAAGCTCCCATTGCAAGGTGTTAAACTTTATCACTGATGGGAAAATCTCATGTGCAATAAACTGAACCTGTGTATTCTCTGGGTTTCTCATCTTCCTCTATGCCCTGAGGTATTAGTCACAGCTAGGATGCTATCCTTCAGGGGTCCAATCTGGACTGATATATGAAAAAACTAGAATATGATAAACACTCTAGAAAAACCAACTCCACCAGACCTGCTGTTATAAGAAGATGGCTACAGACCACCTAATAGCTTTACAACTTCAGGGACACCTGCCAATTATAATTAAAGAATCAAAGACTAAATATTCCATAAATCTTACTAAGGAACTATGGAAAACATAAGTCAGCAGGCTATATAAGTTACAGTCTTTCCCAAGAGTTCAATGAAATCTCTCTGTACAGGCCACTTAATATTATGTACAAACCATAAATCCATAACAAGTATATTACCTAGTGTAAAAACCAGTATCTCTTTGTCAACATATATTTTAATTCACAGTGTCAAAGACACACTGTATTTTAGGATGAATTATTATCAGGTGAAAAGTCTTTCTAACTTCATATACCACTCAGTGTGATTTCCTGGAAAAAGTATTCTTTGGGGAAAGAAAACATCTGTGATAGCATATATTTCTAAGGAAGAAAAGAAAAAAGGAAAAAAAATTGGATTATCATATTAAAAAATTGCATATTAATTTTCTTGTTTTGCTATGAGAAATTCATGTTAGCTGACTGTATCTCTGTTAATAGTTAATATCACCAACCTTATTTTTTCTCAGACTGTCCTCCATAAGCAGCCACTGATGTGGATTGGGTGTGGATTCAGACCGCCCCTCCACCTGTGGAAACTTACATTTGCTCCCTAGCATATTCGAATGCAAGTTTTTTTTTTTTTTTTCCCCTTTGGTGGGTGGGTGTGTCATGTCGGAGACTGAACCCAGGCCCTTGCACCGGCTAGGCAAGTGCTCTACCACTAGGTTACCTCTCCAGCACAAATTGAAAGAGAGTTAACAGGGCCACACAAGAGACCCGGTGACAAGAGACAGAGAGCTGTCAGGTCTGACTGGCAACATGGTTCTGCATAATAATGAACAAGTGAAAAAAACCTCTCTGGGTCTGCAATCTTCATGTGCAAAGCCCTTGAGTTTCCTACTCCTCTTCCTTTAGCTGCTTCATTGACATTTTCCATCACTCAGGATCTTCTGAAATCTCTTCTTTACAGAGCTTTCCAGTCACTCAAACACCCTCTACACTTCTCCTTCTCCCTATTACCCCAGTAACTGTCTCTCCAGTTCTCGTGTCGTACATCTGCAACGACATTATTTTTCTGCTGGTTCGTGGCTTGTCACCCTCTACTCTGACATAAATCAGTGGTTCCTAATTGTGAGCGCTTTGGTCTCCCTGAGGACATTTAGCAGTGTCTGGAAGTAGTTTTTGATCGTCACACACTAGGTGGGATGCTACGAATTTGTGGAGGGTAAAAGTCAGAGATGCTGCTGAACATCTCACAGGTGGACAAGGAAAGCTCTCTCAACAAAGAATCATCTGAACCAAAAGGTCAGCAGTGCCCATGGTGAGAAACGGATGGAAACGCAGAAGCACAAGGACATGGCCTAAGCTCCTGTGGACTCCCAAAGGACCAGAAGTGCCCTCCTAAACGTATCTGCTGTGTGAACTTAATCAAAGGGTAATTGGGAACAGTCAACAAGACTGAGGCATAGAGCGCCCGCAGGGCTAGGTGCATGTGACTTTCCGCCTACCGTGCTCTCTTCCTGGTGAACTCCAACACCAATGTCCTCAAGTAAAACCTGCTCACGGTTACCTCCTACTTCCTGCTTGAACCTCGGTAACATTTCACACTTAGGCCTCTATATCGTCACATGAATTTTCTGACACAAGATCCTACCTTTCGACCCCACTTTGGTTTTTATGACTGATAACAGCAAACGTATTAAACTGCTTCCAGCAGTGTGTAAATCACAGATCGTCTTCACCATCCTTGATAATTGTAAGAGCTCCCCTCGCCATTCTATCACATCAACCTTCTTGCAACACTATTCTCTAAGGCCAGCACAAAAAATACACCACGGCCTAGAAATGTGTCCACATCAGATTCTGAGCCTGTGTAAGATGATGTCTGTGTTTAAGAATCTTATTCCTGCACTCTGGCCTCCTTCAGTATATAATCAGCTGTCAATTTATTTAATCCAATTGGGTGTTTATCTTCCCAGACATTTGTATTGGCCGAGTATATTAATACTTGATGTGACACTGGAATAATAAATTGGTAAATTATTTTCAATTTTAGCTATCATGTGCTATGTCTGGAAGTTGTCTGGGAAAACATGGAAAACACTGGCAATTCATAATGCTCCTAACATGACGGTTTATATAGTAAGGGCCCACAGAGTTAAAATGCACACATGCCTATATATATACTTACGATATAACTAAAGAATTTTTACCATATGTGAAAATTTTAAACAAATGTTTAGAAAGTATAAAAATGTATATTTGGGCCATACAATGGAATTGGAACTCTGAGCTAAATTGAAATTATTGACTAAGTCATGCATGTTTACCTCTTTATTCCTAAAGGCTTCTTAGTCAGTAAGACACATTTCACAATATTTTAGTGTATATGTTGCCGAAGTAAGCACTGTTTCACAATATTTTAAATGTCCATATTTTTTGTATTCAGTTATTCTATAATCTATAGAAATGCAAACTTACCTGTACTGGTTTTCTTTAATCAAGTGAATTATACAACAATGTTTCATAGTGGAAGAATCATTCAAGGTACTCCCATAGAATAATGGGTCTGAGTATTTTTAACAACTGTCTTAGAGCTGAAATGGAAAGTTTGTATACACTTCGAACAGCTTGTCTCACTAAACCATAAGTTTATTCCAATGCAGTCATCACTTCAACATCATTTCTGATTCACCATGAGAATCCTTGGCATATGTACACATACATTTAGGGTTGCTTTTTGCCAGTGGGCTAGATTTTGGAGTTGGCCAGAATTCTCTGGGAATTAATGAATATCTGGCACTTAATATTTGTTTTGCTTAAGAGATAAAAGTCAAGCAGGGACATATAATATATAACAAACTTGGTGTCTTTAAAAAACTGTGTGTCTTTAAAAAAACTATTCTGAAGCTCAGAGAGGATTTGAAAATCCACCACATTACTCTCATATATAGTCTCCTGTAGCGACTTCTTGCAAGCACAAATGATGTTTAGAAAACCATGGTTTGGTAGTTTACTTGAAAATGACTCTTAATAAATACTATTTATAAGCAAAAAACCTGTGATACAGATGTAAATTCTTCAAAGGGAATAGAGATTAGGCAGACATATTCACAAATGATGCGAAATTAGTAATTAACAAAGAGGAAAGGTAGTTTGAGCTAAATACTCAAACTGTGGCTATTTTTTTTTTACTGATAATCTCATAGATAGAAAATCATATTCTAAGCTTCTGACTTTGTAAATAATTCAGCTTCAAACAAATAATTTTAATGACACATGTAAAATATTTTAATCCTATAGTTATAACTTCTAAAGAAATAGAAGTGTTTAAAATGTGTTATAAATGATACAGACTATGCTAGTAGGTTTATATTGTGTAATGTAGGTTATATACTACTAGGTTTATAGCTTTGGGTGATAAAATTTGGAGGTTTTAATAACATCAGTGAGAGAAAGCCATTCCATTACTATATCAACCATAGAAGTATTCCTGTGCCTTTTCATTATTTGTATCTCATAAGTATATTGTTACCATGGTGAATTTTGCTTATGCAAAAATTTGATTGTAAAATTTAACCTTGACTTACTCAAAATTAACATTTTTGTTTCTGGCTACAACATGGGTAGTGTTTTATGTATGCAATGATATTTCTCATGTTAAAATGTAAACTTTAGTCGTAAAAATTGTTTTCTGTAAATATAGCAACCTTTCTACACAAAGCTTGGTTCAGATACATACAGATAAGATACACATAGATGTCACTCGTACCACAGAACAAAATCATGTCGAGAAAGATTTAGCCTGAGGATTAACCCCAGCTTTTCTCTGGCTTTTAAATTATGTCCCCACTGAATACAGACAGAGCTACACACCTGTCTGCGGTAGTATCCAGGGCGAAATTTAGGAACCATCTTTCTGATTTCATCACATGAGGTAAAACGTTGAAACCAAAATAGATTTAATTTCTTTTACTGCTATATCTCTTAGGCTGGAGTATTACTCAAAATAGGCTTTTTAATATATGAGGTGACTGATACTAATTTGTAAAACCCAGGAAAACAGATTTTCCAAGATTACCATGATCTCTTTTTTAGGGAAAGGTTTACATCCCAGATCTACTTAGTCAACAAGCTTTGGGTAAACAAAGGAAACTCACTTTGTGTCCACTCTGAGTTCTTGGCATCCCTATCCAGGCTGTTCAAGAGTAGAGTGTCTGGAGCCTGCCCTACTGGTGGCTACCACCGTCTTTTAATCAAATAAAGACTGCCACAAACTCTAAAAGTGAAATCAATGTAAATGCAGCACCAAAGTTCATGCGCCTGAGGGTGTTTAAAGGCCAACAGTTCTCTGGTGACCAGAGAGGGAAGAAGGTGGATTAGAGAGAAAAAGCAATGTGAAGATAAAACAGCTTGAACAAATACAAATTATAACAATCCGACAATCCAGGTTTCTCTACTTTATCAAACACACCGAGGAAAATTTTTAAAGAAGAGAAAATTCTCAGTGATTCTTGGTTCCACGTAGTCCAGACATCATCATACCATATCCCATCCTAGATGAGCTGATGAGCCTCGGGCTCATGAGATTACATGGTAAATTGAGCAATAGCTGCTTAACTCAGTAGAAAAGAGCACTTTTATTACATGATATCACCAGGCTTTTATGGTGAGCTTTACGAGATCTCACATGGTGATTTACAATTACTCCGTGTCGCCAGTGTGGCACTACTGTTGCATTGTTTTGGCTATTAAAGTAACTGCCTCCTGAGCCAATTTGCGAACAAGACAATTCACAAAGCGGCAGTGCTTTGTTCTGTAAAAATAGATGCTAGAGATAATTGGGCAAGGTGGTGGCATGTCACTTGTGTGCAGTTCATTAATTAACTGCTCGAAACTACTATAAAATAATAGCCATGTCATCAGGATGAAAGTACAAGAGTGCAAAGGAAATAAAACTTCGTAAGAAGGCAGTCAGAAGTAGCTGTTAGGAGGAAAACTCAAATGTTTCCTTCCCTTTTAGTATCCATCTTATTTCCCTGTAGTTACAAACCTGCAGCTCAACTTTTCTTATTATTACTTGTTAGTGTTTATTGGGTGGTAGATGATGCGTGCAATTTATGGTCCCCTCTGATCCAGGAATGCTGATGGATTGTTTACTAAAAGAGCTTAGGGATCATTGCCACGGTCTCAGCAATATCCCGCGATTTTCATCCCACAGTTCAGAAACAAGTTCATCTTAAAGACACTCATGAATGTGTCACTAATGGGATTTCTCTCTTCAGCAACAACCAGATCTTTAGCAGGTCCAGCCCCGAGTCAGGAAATAAACCTACATCAGAGGAACACTTGTCCATAGTGAAGGTCTACAAATATAAGAGTCACATTTTTGAAATTATATTACTAAGTTTATTACTCTTCATAACAAAATTGCTTAATTGACCACCTCGTGTGTGTGGGGGGGGTGAGTGTGTGTATAAAATGTGATTAGGGAAAAAATGTTACCATGGGAGCTCTGTGCCTCCCACACCAATAACTAATTTTACCTGCATTCTGGTTACCCGCTCCACAGTGACCTTAAACCCAAAGCTGTGAGATGTACTTAACAATTGGAGAAAGAGATTTGGGGAACTTGGCTGAAGATGCCTTTGGCTAAAAGAATATGCAATATTACACATAGCCTAGAAAAATATAAAGCAAGTAGTTAAAGATATTAAGTTTATTTCTCTATGAGAACTCAATCTCTGTGGCAATAATGAAAAAACTAGGTCACCTCACAATGGTAATTTTCTTAGAATTATGGTGCACTTGAGTCAATTTGATCTCCTTTCAGTTGAACATCTCGCTAAGGAGGGCAGCACTAAAAGAAGCAACCTATCATCCTTATCACTGCGAGTAAGGGCGAAGGGTGCGTGCAGAATGGCCTCCCAGGCCCTGCCAGTGATTGTTCAAGGCTTAGGCTGATGAAATATTTTCTGTCAGGGCTTATTCCTCACCTGACATTTCTCATATTTGATCTGTTAATGGTTATTGCCCACTATGCCGGTTTCAAAGGTCAGGTTCATAAAAAGGTTATATCGCTACCAATTGGGCCCTCTTTAGGAACTTCTTTCAAACATGTGTTAGAAGCCAGGGCGACAAGTGTCTGATCCTTACCAGGAACACACAGGTGTGGTGGCCCATCCCCCAAGGGATCATTTGTTTCCTGATCCTTTCTAGAAGTGTTAACTGCTGCAAAAATTTTAAACTGCCTGTGTCTTTCCAAATATCATTATTGGATATAAGAAATGCTGAAATTAGTTGAGGATTTAGCTCAAGTGGTAGAGCACTTGCCTAGCAAGCCTAAGGTCCTGAGTTCAATCCCCAGCACCAAAAACAAAAAAGGCTAAATTGTATTAGCATGGGAGTTTAAGAACATTGGTGGATATTCATCATAGATACTATATTACTATATTAATCTGAAATCAAGTACTTACAAATAAGGAAAATCCCAAAGCAAACTAACTTGGCAAGAGGAAAGTTCAGGGATGGATCCCACTGGAGTCAGAGGATGGAAACCACCAGGACCTCTCATATCTCAGTCTCCAAGTATTTGCTTCTTTCTTTTTTAACTCAGACCACCTTCTTTCAAGTAGCTTTTGATCCCTGGAAGAGAAACAAGTCTCTTTTTAGACTTCAAAAGTTGGAAATAAGCCAGATATGGTGGCCCATGCCTATAACCCCAGAAATCTGGGAGGCTAAGGCTGGAGAATCTCAAGTTCAAACCTGGACCAGGCAGCTTTGTGACTCCGTGAGACCTTGTCTCAAAATTAAAAAGGGCTGAAAATGTAGCTCAGAGTCAAGGCCCAGGGTTCAATCTTTAATACCCCTAAAATAACAAAAACAAACAAGAAATGAGGGAAAACTACCTGGCCCAATGTGAACCTGTCACTCTTGACCAACGAGCTAGGGGATCCAGATAATGTATGATTGTGCCTCCTGCCTCTGGCCCTAATAATTGGATTTGGGTAGAAGGTGAAAACAGTTTTCATGAGAAGTTGGGTGGTGGGAAGAGGCACAGAGGGCATAGGCTATTTTCAAAAGAAGAGCTGCCACTAAATAACTGTGCTAAAAATTTCAATGGAAAAATTGTTTAAAAGTCAGAACACAATTCTCAAAGCCAAAATAAAATGTATACCTCCTTCTAAAAGCTGTCCTTTCCCTGAGAAAACAGTTACATGTTGAGAGGCACATTAAAATATATACACATATATGTGGAAATAGAAAATATTCTTGAGCATAAAATTGACACAAGCAAATCTGAATGAAAAGGGTAATATGGATAATGAAATGATCACTGATAGAAATGAAAGCATTCTATGTTTAAGAAGTTGTGAGCCCTTCAGAAGGTTTTTACTGTGGGGTCTCATTTTCCTATCTAGAAAATAAATACACTGTTCTGCCCGTCTCATCCCCTACGATTTGTTTTTCTGGTGATATTGTTTTCCTGGCAGCTGACTCAGATGTACTAACTACTGAGCAATTTATATGTGAGCTCAAAGTGCCTCATCTCTTACCTGGACTACCTCCATAGCTTCTTAATACATGGCTGTTTCTGTCCTTCCTCCTATGCACATTCCACTAGCCATAAATCAAGTACGTCACAATCTGTTTAAAGCTCCCTGTGGTTCTTCATTTATTCTAGTGGATGAAAACTCAATTTTTAAAAGACTTATATGTGTCAAGACACAATACCCCTCGGTTGTAGGCTGACTGGTCCACTGCCATTCCTACTCAAACTTGAAGCCCTTTTCCTCAGAATGTGGCTGCATTTGGAGATACAACCTTCAGATAATGACATTCAAATGGATTCGTTAAAGTGAGGCCTTATCCAGGAGACTGGTGTCCTTATAAGAAAAGGAGATTGTGACAAAGTCCAAAGTATTGTAACCATGAAGCGGTCAGAGGACTCCCATCTGTAAACCAAGGGGAGAGGATTTAGGAGGAGCCTGCCCTGCTTGCATGCTGATTTTGGACTTGTAGCCTCCAGAAATACGAGCACATGCACATCTCTCGTGCACCACCTCATCTGTACTGTTTTATTACCGCAGCCACAGAACACTCTCTAATGTGATTTTCCGTCAACATTCTCGTGCTACCCTTGAACACACCAAACATGTTCTTACCTTTGGGCCTTTGCATTATGACTTTCCTTGTCTTCTCTCCCTTACTCTCTTCAAGTCTTATCAAATGTAGCCTCCCCTGACCACATCTTCAATTAAAAATATATCTCTTCCTCTCACTACCCTCCCACTCTTAATCCCATTTACTTAACTCCATATTTTCTTATAGCACTTTATCATCTGTAATATATAACTGGCTCATCGTGGTGGTAATTGCGTATGGTCTCTAGCAAGGTAAACTCCATGAAAATAGGGACAGTCAGACATGTGTGGCTTTCTCACAAAACCTTTGTAGCCTGGCACGTAGCTGATATTCAAGCAATATTTAGTAAATGCATAAAGTGCAAATAATAAACGAGACAACAATTTGATGATTATTTAGTCTAATTTTTTTTCTGTTTAATCAAATTTATGTTTAATTTCATTTAGCTAGTATAATACATAATAGTCATCTCCAAACAGTGATCTTCCTGAAAAAATATCTTTTTGTTCATTGAAGACTGATGTTTAAAACATACTATTTACTTGTTGCTGATCTGTAGCTCCCAATTTATTGTAATTTTGCATTCAGTTTTCATTAATCAGAGCATGGTAACTGTGATAGTAAACATCCCATAATTTTCCTTAATGTAACACTACCAAGGATCTTTTTGTTTTTATCTTAATTTCTCACTTCATTGTGAACAACGAATGCAGGTTAGAGGTAAAGAGGATGCTTGTTCCGCATCATTCAGGTCTCTGATCTCTTTTGTGCAAAAAATACACTGTTCACTAAGTGCCAAACACAAGGGAAGAGATCGTGGAGAACTTGAAGGACGTTGGGGGATCGTTCCGGAAGCGGCACACCTCACTTTCGGCTGTATTCCGTTGCTAAAAAAAGTCATCAGATCACAACCACAAGAAGTGAATCTGTACAAAACGCCAAGGAAGATGACGTGGGCACAGCTGTTCATGGCCGGGGGTCTGTCCCTAACACGTAACCATCCTCTCACTCAGGAAAGACCGAGACAAAGCCCCAGGCCGGTGCACAAATAGCAAAAGGGACTTCTGATCTACACCGTGGCATAAGTGGCGACAGATGAAAAGCAGAAGACTAGAAAAGCTTGACTATAGCAATGATGGGGAACATTTTGGAGCTTTCGATGACATAAACAGCCTGCTGTGGCATGCGTGCCACAGGTTCACTGCTAACGGGTACTCTTAATTGGTTGGTTCCCAAGCAGACTTTTTTTTTTTTTTTTCACGTAAACCACAAGAATATTAAATACAATCTTTTATGTATACGTTTATAATAGAATACAAATGTGAATTATTTTATATTTTCACTATTAGTTCTGCCTGAACTTTTCCCTATGAATGTAGATTACTAAGCTGTAATTGTACATCACAAAGCTTTTAAGAGCACAAAAGAAAATTTAAGACATGAAGCCTAACAACTACATTTTTCCAGTTATTGTTGGCAAATTGAGGGAACTCATAAACCAGCCCATGACTTATTCATCTTACTTCTTCATTTTAAGTAGTTTTCTACTACTAATAATAAAAGACTACAAAATGATAGAATTAAATTTATTCCTTTAAAGTCATTCGTTTCTGAGCTTAAAATGCACATAGTGGTGACTGGGAGTTTGCAGAATATATATATCTTTTTCATTTAAACTTGGTTTCAGGACTTCAGTATTCCACGGTCTATTAGAGTAGAAAAATACATGATATTTTTGAGTTTTTAATGGAGAAAAAACACGAGTTTTGGTACCAGACCTAATGTTGAGTAGAGGTACTAACAGTCACTAGTTGTGTGTTAACCGCCTGAAACTCTTTCCT
This sequence comes from Hystrix cristata, assembly GCA_004026905.1. Lineage (NCBI taxonomy): Eukaryota > Metazoa > Chordata > Mammalia > Rodentia > Hystricidae > Hystrix > Hystrix cristata. The sequence goes on along the minus strand of PVJO010005125.1, from coordinate 22,886 downwards.
CATCTTTAAAACAGAGAATAGAAGTTCTTACCTTGGAAGGATCTTACATATTTCAAAGTTAGTTATACAAGCAACTCGCTCAATTCTTGCCTCATAGTAGCCCCTGAGTATATTATTGCTATTGTTACTAATTCTTAGTAATTCTTAGAGTAATATTTCAAGTCATGATTAATAACTATCATGGAAGTTAGGAGACATGGAAAATAAATTTGAGCCCAACAGTGGGAAAAGAAGCTCGGGTGAGGCTTGAGCTGAATTTTAAATTATTGCTAATCTTTGAATGGAAAGAAGAAGCAACAGGAACCCAGTGGATTTTAAGATGTGCTTTTCAGAGAAATACTCGACCAACTTGATTAAGAAACAGACAATGAAATATTTAGGATATATGTACATTCAGCTTACTAGCTTCCATTTCTATGATTTTTGAGATTGGTATCAGAAATATCACTGTTCAAATTTATAAAAAATACAGTTCAACAAAAGTTTCAGTAAGCATTAGCTAAGCAAAATATTTTTAAAAGCTATCACTAAAATGTGTCTGTAAAATAATAAAAGTCTAAAGTAATGTGGTAAACCATACATAGAGTAGAAATACAAGAACATTTGTTGGTACTTTAATTTTCCTGTGTATTAATCATATCAAGTTTTATAAATTACACAATATTTAAAATTACATACCTAAACGGCATATATGAACGTTTTATTTAAAACATCAAATTTATGTAAAATTTTAGAATCATTTCACATTTTAATTACGATGAGCAAAGATTATTGATTGCAGTAGTGTGAATTCTCGTATTTCTGACTTTTCTTTGGTCCTGAAACAGAAGACAGATATAAAAAATGAACAGATTGAATATGCTATAACGTCTGCTCTCATGACTTTAAAGATACAACTTGAATTTAGAGAGATGAGAATTGTATGAAAAATAACCTTTTGTTTTCTATGAAATTGCACTTCAGAAAATATCCTGGGACTGGGCTATAGCTCAGTGGTAGAGGACGTGCTTACTATGTTTAAGGCCCTGGGTTTAATCCTTAGCACCAAAAAGAAAAAAGAGAAAACATATTGGTTAAAATAAACAAATAAAAATGTGTAAGCCTACAAAGTTGCTCCATTATAGCCATATAGCCATGATCAGAAAAACAAAATTAAAATTAAAAATTATTTTGGTCAAGAGCAGCTTGTTTTTTGCAAATTATAGCAGTGAGTATGAAACCATATTTCAAAATTACCCTTCGTGTATTTGACTCCATGTAACTCTTATCTGGAAGAGCAGAGTTCAGTCTGATAACACACATGCCCAACTCACCCCTATCTGTCTCCGGTGACAGCATGATGCCAACCAGAGGCTCAGATTGAGGCCCCTCATCCATTATACATTGTAGATATTGCAGACACAGAAACACGTGCGTGTGCACATACATGCACCCATATATACACCCATGCACACGCACGAAGAAATTTTATTTTCTAGGATGTATGAAATAATTACACAAACTATAATAATTCAAAGTTTGAGGGGCAACAAAACAAACATATCAGCCTAAAATACTACTTTGTTTTTTAATGGGGGTTTTTTGGATGTTGTTTCACTAATGACTAGATTGTCACATATGGTATAGCATGTGAGCCAAAATTTCTATCTCTGCTCGTTAATTTATAAATGTTGTAGAAAATCACTTTCAATCAAATAATTACTATTGAGGCAACATCGTAATTATATACATTTGTTACACACGAATTAATTAATGTAAGTGGGATGTTTTATTTATAAGCATAGTTTCATATAAGAATCAGTGGGAGACTTGTTGAAGATGGGAGAGAGGTTGAGGGGGAGGAGAGTGGAATCAGAAATGATCAATATATGCTATATAAACGTACCAATTCCCCAAAACAAATATAGTTATAATGTATTGTTAACATACATTAAGAAAAAAACAAAAGAATCTAAAAAATGTGAAGTCTGAGTTCACTCTAAATCATATTATGTGAGTACTTTCTGTCTACGAGCAGGAATAAAGCCAAATAAAACAAAAGTACACCACAAATGGGACACGTATAGCAAGTATACCCCACATGCAGGCTTGATTTAAATGGAGACTTAAATTTGATTTCCTATTATCAGTGTTCTTATCATCATTAGTTTATTACTATAAATTGTATTCTCAGATTCATGGTGTCTTAATGAATATACGGCTTTGTTAAGCATTGCTTGTTGGGAAAAACCAGTTAACCTGACCATCGTTGGTTCGGTGCTAGAATATGATGCTATTTACCCTTTAAATGAAAATGCAAAGAAGAATACTGAACATCGGATTTCTTGTTTGGTTAAAAAAAAAAAAAAGGAGAAAAATAAAGGAAAGATGGGCCGGGGAAAGAATGAACAAAGAAGAAATGAAGGAGAAATGGAGGGAGAGGAGAGAAGAGCTAAGTAAACTATCTTTGTTTATGTCAGGGAATCATCACATCACTCAGTGAAGCAGGAAACCTTATAAAGCAGAAACATTGAAGTGGTGATTCTTAGATTTTTAAAGTTCCAGAAAAATAATACTTGAATACTTTTTAACTTCTTTTCGTCAGAAATAGTCCAGAGCTTTACATTTTACCAGACAATGCTATTAAACTCTACGTTAACAGAAGACCCGAGCTGAAAAATCCTATCTAATGATTCGATGGAGAAGGCGCAGGAAATCAGAATTTCAAACCCCAATAGTGATATCTCGGTCCTACACGGAAGTCTGCTTTTTAAAAAACCCAGCAGATTTTTTCCCCTGTTGCATAAAGGCACTCTGTCTAGGGCTCTTGCATACAAAAAATGCCCTTTCATTTTGCTCCAGATCTTTCTCCCTCAAACACATCTGGATTTTAGCAATGAGCAACTCAAAATTATTATCTTCACTTCCATTGCCTTTAATCTGTCTATCCATTTCTGCCTGAATTTTTGCGATAGTATATCATTTGGACTCCTTACCTTTGATCTGAAAGCCTCCACTTCATCTTCCCTTCTGCTTCTTAGACCTTCAAACTGTTAATGTTATTGATCTTATTTATTCATTTATTTACTTATTTACTCATTTATTTACTTATTTATTGTTCCGGATTGAATCCAGGGCCTGCTGTGTATTAAATACATACTGTATTGCTGTTATAATCATATATATATGAGATGTTTTATTTATAAGCATATTGTTCATGTAAGAATCTGTAGGAAACTTATTACAGAAGGGGATTATATATCTCCATATATGTATGTGTGTGTGCGTATGTGTGTGTGTGTGCGCGTGCATGCATGTGTGTACAGAGGCTGCCAAAAAACGTATACACACTTCAGAAAAAGAAGAATAGTATGATGTTTTTTCATCAGATGGTGTTACCCTCGTATGGGGGGCCCTAAAGGAGGTCCTGTATTAGAGCAAACCCAATATGCTGCCGGGCTTTAGAGGGGAAATTCAAACTGCGTGTGCAGCACTCTCAATGACCAAGGTCACCCAAGCAGCAGGTCGTTGTACTAATGAATGTCTGGAAGCTAACGGCCACCACTATGAGCACCTCTGGTACTTGTAGACGCCAAAGTTAACTTGTATCAATCTCATGATGCCTCAATCGATTTAGTATTAAAATATTTATACAAGTTTTTCTTTTCTTGAAGTCCATAAACATATATATATATAATATATATATATTACTGTTGAGAAAATATTCACATCTTTTGGAACAACATTCAAGGTCCATCATCATCCTGTTTAATGGTCCATCATCATCCTATTTAATGAATACAATGAATAATATGTGATATTTTCCATATAAGAAACTCTGCTGGATTCTGCAGTTGTAATGATTGTAAGATTGTTACTGCCCTTCTAAAGCAGCAGTCAAACAAAGTGATAGAAATGAAGATAATCAAAACTGATTGAGATTGTCTCTTAAACTCCAGAGTAATGAAGAAAAACTGCATTTGATGTACCTTGGAGCAAGTCTTAGCCCAAATGTCTTTGCTTCCTGGAAGTGATCATGATGTATTCATGAAGTCACTCGATAAATGTCTATTGAGTTCTTATTGAGTTCTCACTACATGCCGACTATTAAGAAGTGGAAAAAGATGTTTAATAAATGCTCGGTGACTGGATGAGCTAATGACTTATGGTTACCTTCCAATATTTTCAGCTGCAGGAAGTCTGACAGAAGACCACAGCACCACTGTGACACATCAGAGGACTCCCCTCTGAGACTTAGGGACACATCGCCCTAGCTGCCTAGAGTGTAGGTAGACCAGGCTCAACTCTGAGCCTGTTTGAAATAGACTGATCTCAAGAGAGTCGCTTCACCCAAGGTGACGTCCTCTTTCCCAGAAAACCACACCGACTGAGTACTACAACCAGATAAAGAGTCCTTGCCCTTCCTCCAATTGCCACCTCGGCTTCAGAGCTCACCTGCAAGTCACCAGAGACCTTTGTTAAGACCGCACTGCAGCCTGCCTCTCTTTCTGCTCAATTCAGCTTTCTTCCCTTTTCTTTCAAAAGTGGCGGTTCTAAAAACGCACCTCAACAACTCCTCCACACGAGTTGTTACTTCAGAAATTGCTTTCCTTTGGAAAACCACCAGTGATACAGGCACTCCTAATTTTCCTTTAATTACCAGGGGTTTGCAACTCAATGTGTACATGATGTGTTGCAAGGGATTCGGAAAAACTCTGAACTGGCCAAATGATATGATTCCCAATCAGCTAGAAGAGGAAGTTATAAAAGCTTAAGTAACATTTATGAAAACCATCTCAGTACATCTTCTGCTTGAAATCTAGTATAGACAGGAGCCATAGAGCTAATGTTTGTCATAGTAAACCGAAAGTAGTCAATGAGACTTTAATAAATGAGGCCATAAAGGCGCTAATTGTTTATGTCTTCCTTTGTGGACAGATCTTTCATTAGTAATTGGGTATTATTAAGGAAATATCAATATCTGCCAATATAACAAATGTAAACTTCTAGATTTTTCAAATATATGCAAGCTGTTTATGCTTATTCCAAATTTTGGAGAATATCATAAATTCACAGTGACTGAAATATTCGAAATGCACAGATAAATCAATATTGCTAATATCCATGCAGAACCACATAAAATGGCTGTACTAATATTCACTTGTGAAGTGTCTTGTTTTTTTGAGAACAATATACAGCATTGAAAATTTAGTAGATGGTGAAACACTACTGTTAAAAATACACATATAAAAATTCTAAAGACATTAAAGGATATTTAAGCTATATTTTTCTAAAATGTTACTTCTGTTCATCCCACTCTTTATATGTACTAAATTATATGAATTTGTATTAAGAATGATTCAGATTCATAGTTTAAAGCTTCATTTGCAAGGAACATTCAAAAATTAAATCACTATTGCTATATTCTTATAAAAATCTATATGTTTATTTACTATGAGAGTTGAAAATACAAATCTTTATTTTCTCTGGACTATTTCTTTTCTTTTGATAAAAGTATCACCAAATTTAAGAATAATTTTAAAATTTGCCTTTTCTGAAGTACCTAAAAACATTACCTTTAAATTGTCTAAAATACTAGTAAATATAATGTTCATCATATTTTAAGAAAGAAAAAAATATCACCTCCAAGCAGTCACCTTTTAGCATTCTGTCTTAACTAAGTGGAATATAGACATGGAAAATAAACCTGAATATCTCTTAAAAAGGTTCCCAAGCTTAACTATCTTGTCCTATAGATATGAAAGCTGTTTTGACAATAATTGGATCTCCTTAATACCCATATGGATTCAAATATTGCAGAAAGGAAATGGATTGTAAATTTTGGCAACTGAATTTAACTATTCTTCCATATGTATGCTTTACCAACCGCAGGAATTGGAATTTGAAATGTTGTTACAAACCATTTTTGCTAATTAGCAGTGTCTTCATTTTTCACCTTCACAAGTAAAGTTGTGAGAGGCCCAATGTTCGCCTTGCTTATCTCAAATTCCCATTTGGCAGGCACTATAAAAAGTAGCTGTCATACGCCTAGAGTCTCCAACTTGGCACAGGTACCAGCTTTGACCTCAGGGAATTTTTGCGTGTGAGTCTTCCTGTGGTTTACCTCTGAGAGTTCTCTTTAAATTGAAAGGGAGCAAGAGGGATGGGTAAAAACAATAGCTCAACAAGCCAGGTTTATTTTAAGTGGTTCACAAAACAGTTCTCGTACAGGACCAAACTGCTACAACATGGTCTCAGATAATTACTCTTCACAAAGTAATTCAGGAAGAGCAAGGCCAATTAGCTTTCCAATTAAAAAGTGCACTAACAGCACAACACACATTCATCAGAATTAACACCCACAAATGTTTCCATAGACATTGCGTCAGTCAAGGTGTAAGAAATATAGATCTTGCTGACCATGCCCTTATCGTCACATGCCATCCACCAGCAGAAGATCTGATAATTTTCTGTTTATGTTAGATCTGCTGTGGGAATACTCTCTAATCTACCTCTTTGTTAACAAGCCAGGAAATCTAAAAATCAGAATTTAACTGGCATCAAACTACATTGATTACATGTTCCTAGATGCCAGCCGGATCTCAATATTTGAGGGGTATAGGGTATTCTTTCTACATGTTTTTCTGTAATATTTTCAGTTATTCCAGAATATGTAGTATTTTCTGTTTCTTGTAGGTGGTGGAGAGCTGGAGTCTGGCAAAGAAGCTCCCTGCTTCAAATTCCAGCCCTACCATCTACTAACTAACTTTAGAAAACAAGAGTTAACCTTCTATGTGAATATTTGCCTACTTGTTCTCGATGCGGGCCTTATTCTGCTTTATCTCTTACTAGAGATGGCATTTTTCAGGTCCTCCTTCTCCTTTCTGGCTTCCAGACAAGTACAGTCAGTTGGGGGACTGGGGACTGCTGAAGACCAGAAGACAGAATGAAGGAAAATCTGGTGTTTCTCTTCCCTCCTCTCTGCTTCATGTAGAGTTTGGCAGAGCCCGCACCTCAGACTCCTCACTCTTTCTGTACCGACTGGGTGGGCCTGCTGTGGTTCCATCTTCTGCAGGGTGGCCCCAAAGCCAGACAGGAGTGCTATCTTTCTTGTAACTCTAGAGTCGACGATGACTTCCACCTCTCACACTATTTGTTTATATAATCAATTTTCTATAGTAATTTCCCTATTTTTGCAGTACATTCAGAGATTCTTCTTTTGCTGATTGAACACTGACAGTTACATCCATACGACACTGTTTCATGTCCTCTTTTGTAAAACTGGTTTAGTAATAACAGCACTGAACCTACAGGGGACTTCTGAGCATTGATTCATTATTGTAAAGCTTCAAGATGCACCAGAATCACTTGAACAGCTTGTTACAGGGCTGATATCTCTGGAAGTTTCTGGTTCACAGGTGTGAAGTGGGCCCGAGAACCTTCCTTTCTCATGACTCCCCAGGCAAGTTAGTGTTGCTGGTTGACAAATCGCATTATGAGGAATCATTGACCTGTAAAGGGCTTCACTCGCTGTATATATCATCTACAGTGTTCTAAGAATGAATGCTCACTGCCATCTTGTAATTTTCCTTTGTCCTTTCTAACTATGGTCGCAGGCAGGATTTAAAAAAATTTTCCAAATTGAGAATAGGCAAATGTGTTTGAATAGAACGAGAGATTTGTATGTACATGTTTGTGACATCTCAGGTAGGACTGAATCAGTAGTTCAAACACTTTACTTTTTAATATGATGATCATATCTATCTATATGGGGATTAAGTAGCTAGCTAGTGTGTGTGTGTGTGTGTGTGCGCGCGCGCATGTGTGTGTATTTACACTCTCTAAACATGATGAGTAAAATCGTTATATTTTAATACTATTCTTTTGGTGAAATTAGCTTGTTTTTGTTATATCCAAGCCGTTACATTTTTTTCTTTCTAAGTAGAATATTACTGAATGTGAAGAAGGAGAAAGAAGGAGAAGAGGAAGAGGGAAAGGAGGAACATTAGAGATGTGATGATGTTATTTCATATGTGATCTACTCAATATATAAAATGGTATATCATTTTAAAAGACTTCTTATCATTAGTAACGAGTGTTATAGAACTCACAACTATACATCTATGCTGAAGTTGGTCATACAGGCTTGCAAGGCTGAATGTTTGTTGAACCTAGAACTTTAGCTTCAAACACAAAGCACCTTTCTTTACCTGTATTTCTATAAATATGGAAAATGTTTTGACAAACATCGGACCTACCCTTTTCCCGTGTAGATAATCAAATACAATCGATTAAAATGGAGAAACAGAAAACATATATCTCTACGTACACTTGTATATCTGTATCTAGAGAGGTCCATCTAAATCTTTATAGATATACAATGATGTGTAAGACGTACACAAGAGCTGATCTCACTACAGAGTCTTTCTAAATCTTGGGAATTTTTCCCAGTCCTCATGCTTATAGCTACCTATCACTAATTGAACAGAAAGTCTGTCTTTTTCATCTGAATCAGTCCTTAAATTAAGTTTTTATCTAAAATTTATCTAAAATAATTTTCCTAAAAACCAGTTTTGTCCAAAATGATCTATATATTTTAATATAGATAAAGGTTCTCATCATGCCTACATGAGTTATTGATACATATATATAGTAAAGTAAAAAAGCATATTCAGTTTTGAGAGCAAATTGGATTTTTCTTACTAGCATATAGTCTAGCCACTGATATTTAGTAGCTGTTCAGTTTTCTATCGCAGTGTAATGGACTACCACAAATTAATCAAAATATAAAGACATGAATTTATCATCTCACAAGTTCCTTGGGTCAAGCGTTTGCACAGGTCAGCCGAGTCTTCTTTTCAGGCCCTGACAAAGCTGAAGTCAGATCTCAGCCTCAGCTACCTCATATCAGGAAGCTCCACAAGCCCGTCGGGTGCTGGCGGAGATTTGGTAGCTCTGCTGCTAGCTGTTAGCTGGAGTCAGCTCTGCTTCAGCCCTTTGGCACCTGGCAATCTCCTTAGGAGACTCACAGCCACCGACAGAATCTCTCCCTCTGGGTAGACTAATCCCACAAAGGTTTCTCCTAATTAGGTGATAACTACCCGGCATAATCTCCCTTTAGACTACATAAAAGTCATTTGATTGGAGGCCTCAATTCTATCTGCAAAGTCACTACACTTTCATCGCATATCGTAACCTGGTCACCAGAGTGAATTCTGCCCTGCACGTAGTCCCACCCCACAGAAGGCAAGGGATTATACAGGACACGAATGGTAGGGGGTCGGGACGTGGCTTTGTTCTCTCAGAATTTTGTCTTGCTGCAGTAACTGAACACGGTTTAGCTTGATTTTACAGAGCACCTGGGGAGGGTTGATTAATCTAGCAAGTGGGATAATAAAGGCAGTTAGGAGAGCTCACATTCTAGTTCTACTTAAATGATATTGTTGACTTTTTATGGGGCACTGATAGCCACTCAGATAACTATTTTTATGTGAGGGACTCCAGAAAAACTCCCATGAGCTAGTATTTTTATGTTAAAAGATTGTGAAAAAGCTAAAGTCACCAATTAAAAGATAAAATAAGGTGACAAATGTCAGCAGGTATAAATTGTGTAATGAATATAAACATTAAAAGAGTGTTCTGGGCTGGGTGTCGGGAAGCACAGCTGTGTTCCCGACATGTTCAGGAGGACTGAGGCAGGAGGATCGTGAGCTCAAGGCCAGCTGTGGCGGTATTATAAGTTCAAGTCCAGCCCGGACTACATAATGAAACCCTGTGTAAAAAGGGGGGTATATTTTGTCTTGGAGTATTTGTTTCTTATCTAATTATTGATTCATGAATCTATTTACTATCACTTTTAATCATCAAATTATAGGACACTCTGAGCCAAGGCTGCAAACATTTTTATCCATTTTTATCTCCTTTGTACTGAGATCTCAAGAGTAATCACACTGATATCCCCAGACAGATAGCTGGATCAAAAGTCTCAGGCTTCTTCAAAGGAAAGCAAATGACAGAATGTCTAGTTCAGATAACAACCTTGAAAAGTCAACAGAAATGCCGCATCTGTCTCTGTCTCTCTTTCTCTCTCTCTCTCTCTTTCTCTCTCTCTTTTCCTCTCTGTCTGTCTTTCTGTCTCTATCTCTATCGCCTCTCTCTCTATCTCTCTTTCTTTTTCTCTCTCTCTCTTTTCCTCTCTGTCTGTCTCTCTGTCTCTATTTCTATCTCCTCTATCTCTATCTCTCTCTCTGTCTCTCTCTCTCCCACCGTGATTCCCAGCAGGTAAACAAATTCTTCCTGATATAGTCAGAACCTCTGTCCAGGTCTCCATCATTCTCAATCTCTATGACTTGTTTATATGACCTCAGTTTTTTGGTTCTAAGTAAATTTGTGACTGTAACTTATAAAATAATTCTCCCAAATTGCTGAAGAAAAATTAAGTGGAGAAGTTACAAATCTCAAACACAGTGAAATTCTATGCAGCATTTGAAGCAGGGAGAACTGGCTTCGAATTTCAGCAACTCTAATTTAATTGACCTTAAACATTTACTAAACTTTTCTTAATTTCAAAGCATAATTAGACCTGAAGATAATGAATAGAAAGGACCTATCAAATATTATTATTCATTTAATTGTATTTATATATTTGCTTAAATAATATTTTCCAGAGTGCATTTCATGGGACATTGGGCCCCTGTGATTTTCTTTAGGAGAGGAGGAAACCAGAAATAAATGATGAGAAAACACTGTACACTGTACATGGTGGAAGAATGACGATGAACATTAGCATAATAAACACTTTGCTGTGTTCAACACGATAAAGATCCCTCAATATTTTTTCTAAATTTTCTAAAGTCATTAGGAAAAACTTCAGGAAATGTTTTAAGACAATTTGTATATCTAAAGTCTAATGGAGATTTATTCATAATCCATCCATTTTTATAAATAATAAAAATGGAGAAGGAAAAAAAGTGTCACTGTAAAGTGAAAGACATAAGAAGAATGTAGCTTTGATTTGCTCACATGGTAGAAAGTGACATTTATTGCCATCCAACAATGGTAAATATCACACATGACGCAAATATTAAAAATTATTAAAGAAAAATGAATTATAATTGTCATTATCTACACTAGGTAATACATGACCCCATGTTATCGCCCAGTCTAGCTGTAGAAAATATCTCAGGAATCTGGTACCGTGGAGCAACCTCGGGTGCGTGGGGCAAACATCTACAGCTCCAGCACTAAAGAAGGAGAGCATGGTAGACATATCGTCATGCTTGGAGCTGAGTGGATGTGCATTTCTGATGAAAACGTTAAAAAGTAGACGGAAAATAAAATCTCAGTCATATAAGAGAAGGAAAGGCAGGCGAACTTTCCATAATGTGGTCAGAAGGGGTTGAGGGCAATACTTTTTCTTTTAAATAGGCCTTACTTATGACACCCACACACAACTTCTCCTCAGAGTACAGTAAATCGATGTGGTCTCTACTTGCTAGAGATAAACATGCCACGTGAATGGAGAAACAGCACAAAAAGTATTGGCTTACACTAGCTAGAATAAATTGAGTTTCTAGCATTTTTCCTTTGATACCCCAAATAAAAGGAGAGGATTTCCCTTCACTCTACTCATACTGTGGGCTGTCTGTGCCCTTCGTAAAAAGACAAGGAGAAGTAAAAGCAGCAAAAAATATATAATCAGCTGAATGATGCTATAGAACCTCTCAACTGTCCAATGTCACCATTTTCAACGTGGAAATGTTATAGGTAACTTTTAAACAATCTGTAAACTCAGATACAAGAAACACAGTGCTATGACAAATTTGAAATATTTTTGTACTTGAATAAATCAGTCCTGTTCTTGGTACTTTGAGTCATTTTTGGGCAAGCCGGTGGGCCACGGCCTTAGAGATAAGAATACTGGATTGAGGATTCCCCTCAATATCACAAAATGTAGATTTTTTTTTTGTTTTTTGCTTTCTGTTTTCTGTTTTTTGTTTTTTGTTTTTGTTTTTCTTTTTTGGTCTGAGGAAATAGAGCTTTACAGGAACCATGTATCTTCATCAAGTATTTGGTTCTTCGAATGCACCACGACTTCAAACTCAGGTCTTCAGATGATGTAGCTTCTGCTCTTTCCCTGTACCACTGAGCCTAAGCAGCAGTCAGGGCACTTCCCAGATGAGTACAGTAAATAGGAGTCTTTGTTAGCTTTCTAGAAGCAATGGTTTGTAAGAGAGCAGATTTAATACAGGACATTTATAAGTTACAATATTCTCCCACAAGCCAAATGCAGGAAGAGTGCTGAATGTCTATCTGTGCACTGGAGACCCGACAGAGTCAACTGAGGGCTGGGAGCCCACAGCACTGTCCTGTGTATGTCCGTGTCTGCAGATGAGGGCTGAAGAAATCTTTACTGGAACCAGGATACGATGTTCACAACAGAGATGATGACCAGAGCTCCTCCAAAGCAACAGCAGCCATCCTTGATGACAGCAAGGCCCCGAGCTCCTTCCTTGGTGAGAACAGCCGAGTCCCCTTCAAGAGAACCAGCCGCAGCAGAGCTTCTCCTGGGAAGCAGCCCACCGACTAGCTTCTGCTCCCGCTCTGGTTTATGTTGCATTAGCAGCAATCCTCAGGTGGATCCTCTATGCCCAGAGCCACATTAACTCAGTCCATCTGGGCATTCTGGCCCAAGGTGACCAAAATAAGTCCACCACAATAGAGGATGTGTTAATATGTTAGCGTAGACTGGAAGGAAATGCACATGAAGCCAACCCTATAGGGATGTATTTGACAGGGCCAGAAGAGGAGAAGACACTTCTCGAAATGGATAGACCTTTAGCAAAGGAGTGTTTTAATAGATTATCTTCAAAAGATTTGTCTGGAGAAGTGGTTAAAAGTCACATTCAAGAGCGAGGAAAATTAAAAACACTGATAGCTTTTTTTATGGATTCTTCACTATATACCATGCATTTTATATGTATTGTTTCATTTATTCCTCTCAGTAACACTATGAGAAAGGATTTATATTCTGATCTTATTAGGAAGGAAACCAAGACTTAAAAGGCCTCAAGAACACACAGAAAGACTCAAAACAAAAAACAAAACAAAATAAAAACAAACAAACAAACAAAAAGCATATAACACTATTGTGCTTGGTGCTATTTTAAACTCTTTTAAATGCAGACTAATTTAACCCTGTATCAGGGTTATGAAATATTGTTATCCACACTCTACAGAGATAGTCCAGGCAGGCAGTAGAATAGACTGAATGTGCCTGACCACCGTGCTACACTTCCCAGTAAGTGGAGCTCAAATTCATTTGCCTCCATTTGACCCCAGTGTGGATAATCTAAAGAATTAATAATTTCTTCTTCATCAGCTTCAAAAGCCTTTACATGCTTTGAAATTCAGCCAAACAATTATGAAAGCAGGTGACTCGGGTGGAAGAAGATTGGTACACTTTTGCAGGCAAATGGCAAATATTTCTGTGGTGTTATGTGAGACAGAAACGAACTGAATGTCATCTAATCCTTAGTCTTCAAGTCATAATTACATTAATAATATTAAACCACAATTGTTTGCTTCTAGTGTTTTAGGTAGTATAAAAATTATTTCGTGGTTTTTTCTCAATTAATTTACACGGCATTCTAGAACAGGTACAACTCTCATCATTTTCTAGGTGAGGAAACAAAATAAAGGAGGATTAAGCAATTTTGCCCAAGTCTGCACAGCTATTATTCTGTAGGTTTACATTCACACCCAGGCAGAGTGGCTCCAATCCACATCTTGCATCCCTAACACTGATCATGGGCGCCCACAGTGTTCAAGTTCCTCATTGGTACACATAAAAAATAGGAAAGCAAACTAAGCCTTCTCTCACGCCATCATATCCAGGTTTTAATTAATGTCTTTTCTTACAAATGATTCTTCATGATTTTTTTATTCAAATTACAAGAAACCAGCTCCACCAGCAGGCCAAAGAAGGGAGGGAGGGAGGAAGGAAGGAAGGATGGAAGGAAGGAAGGAAAGAAGGAAGGAAGGAAGGAAGGAAGGAAGAAAGGAGAAGAAAGGAAAGAAAGGAGGGAGGGAGGAAGGAAGGAAAGAAGGAAGGAAGGAAAGAAGGAGAAGAAAGGAAAGAAGGGAGGGACGGAGGAAGGAAGGATGGAAGGAAGGAAGGAAGGAAGGAGAAGAAAGAAAAGAAGGGAGGGAGGGAGGAAGGGGGGCACTTTACATGTAACATGAATAAATCTATGGGCATTTTCCGGTTTGGTATTGAATCCTCCCCCAAAAATCATAAAGAAGGTGATGTTTTGTAATTCAATTGTTAACTAGCACAGAATTGCATCATTTCTGGGTCCCAAAGGGTTATAAAACCATAGTCCAATGATGGCAAACCTTTGAGAGACCATGTGACTAAACTACAACCAAAAGCTCACTTATTTATCACAAAGTGCCAACACCGCAATTAAAACTGAATACTGAGGTTTTAGTTTAGAAAAAGCAACTCATACATTAACATCTTTTGTCTTAAAAGAAAAATACAATAACACAAGGGCCATAGGTTTGCCACTGCTGCCATAGTCCCTTTGCATTAGAATATGTTTTTCCAAGTGTTGAGCCACTAGTATTAATTAGCTATATACATTTTTTCTGGTACAATTTTTCTGCAGCATTTTTCTAATATTTATATCCAGATAGTGGCCAAAACCAATGCCGCTAAATCAAGAGAAAAATTAAAGCTGCAATTAAATTCATTAAAGTCAGATTGCAAGTTGCTCATTTATGCTCACATATGCCTCCTTTTGTTTTTCCAACACTCAATAATTGCAACTTTTATTTTAGGCGTAACAAGACTTCTAAATGCATCTCTGTTGGTAACTCGGAGCATACACAGGAAGAGTGTGCTCCTGCTGTGATGGAGCAGGGACTATTCCCTCGACTCTGAGAGCTCCCGTCTACGCGCCTCGTCTTATAAATGTTAATAACGTCTAGCGATTCTGTTCCATCTAAAGGAGGAAAATAAGGAGGTTATTAAGGAGGAAAGACTGAAAAAAGAATCTGAAGTTTAAGATGCTGATGAGAAGAGTGCTAGTTCACTCTGTTTCAGAAGCACAAAGCACCAGGCTACCAGAGGAAATACGAACATGAAATGAAAAGAGTAAGAGGCACTAAAAACCTATTGTGTTTGTTTTTGGCCAAGACTGGACCTATTTTAAAAGAAAATTCATAGCCTTGGAACTTGGGTTGGAAAAGTTACAGGTTTATAGGAAAAGACTTCCTGTTTCTATCTATACACTCTTGTTTATTCGTACATCCTCATCTAGGTGAACGGTGATGCTGGGTGTAACCCACTATTTACAGAGTAGGATTTTTACATAAAAATGCAGTGACCCATTGAGACTCCAGGGCTGCTGAAGGATATCAGCCATGCCTCCTGTTTTCTGAATCAAAATCCTCTAGATATCACTTCTCTGCCCTGCTCCTTCCAGTCAATTTCTATCCCCATCCTGGTGTGGAATCTGACACCTTAATATATTAAAAAGTTGTTCCAGTCCCCTAAACTTTTTTTTTTTTTTTTTTGGTGCTGGGAATCGAAATCGGGCCCTCGTGCTTGCAAGACAAGCGTTCTAACCACTGAGCTAAATCTCCAGCCCCATGTCTTCTTAGTGATGTGTCTTTTATGGCATCCATTATCAGCGTTTATCATAAATTCTTAGCCTAGAACCAAAAATTAACAAGTCTTTCTTTTCATCAAATTGCATCTTGATGGATCAAGACAGTTTGGGTAAAGTAATTTTCATTATCTGATCAACAGAACATTTACTTTTATTAAAAACAAACAAGTTGATTGTCCAGGAATTCATGTGTTTCCAGAGCTGAGGTCCCACCCGTCTTCTGAGAGCCTGAGCAGGACCCAGTCAGGAGACCGGTGCTCGTGCTAAGTCCTCCCAGCCAAGCAGAGTCCTGGGGCTCCTGGGCTCTGACTTGGAAGAATTCTCCCTGAGAAACATTCGGACACCGTGAATGTTGAAGTCTCCTTGTCCTGTGACTGCTAGGAAGTTTAAAATGTTAAATAATCTCTCAAACCTGCCCTAGAAACTCAAGTTGGCTTATTAAAGTTCTTCCCCCCTGTTTGAAAAACTTCTTTGTTTCACTAACAGCAGGTCTCCTGTGTTTTGTAACGTTGTTATTGAACAAGTTTAATGATTTGCTGAGGACCTCATCTAGAGGCATTACCAAGCGGCTCGAGATTAGAAACGTGTGGTGGTGGAGGCTTTCCTAGAATAAATGAAAATATTTTATTCAGCTCCCGAGAAAGGTCTCCAGAGATCAAATTAGAAGCTAGCTGTGAAGGGAGATGTTTAGGCATGCTCTGGAATTATTTATCAGCATTTTCTGCTTGTGTGAGAATAAGCAGACATTAAGTTTAAATTAAACAAAGGAGGAAAGAAAACAAGTTTTTTCAGTAATTTGACTGCTAATGATATTTCTGAATTATTTTCAGCTTAATAGTTTAAGTAATTTGCAATGATAATAACTGTTTCTACTAAAGCTACAATAGTGTTGATTTTTTTTTCTTTTTGCCAAGATTAACCCCCTTTAAAACCTTTAATGGACATGTAATTGCAAATTTATTGTGGGCTTTGTTAATTTTTAAATTTGTTCTCTTCTTCTTGACATTTCTTTTAATTTAATTTAATTTTATTACATTCATCAACAATTTGAGAAACTGACTTAAAAGTCCATTAAAAAGGAATAAATGTTCTTTATGTTGCACTTGTTTGTCTTTATTTATAATGAGGCTGAGCTTGTAGATAGAACAAAGGCAGCTTAATTATTACTTTTCAACATTAATGTGCTTTTCTCATGTAGTCATTCAAAATAAGTATGCTTTTAGGGTTTGTTGGAAAGAAGTAAACTGTTAAGATGGGATTGCAAGTAGCCCTTAAATAATTAAATAAAAGACCAAACCATCCCTCAAATTTACTCACAAGTCTGTATTTTAAATATCATCTGGGAGATGCAGTTGCGTTAAAAGCCATTAAACTTTCTTCATAAGGGAACACTGCATATTATCACAACTAATTGGTAATTGAAAACTTTTGGGTGTGAAATGTAGCAGGTTAATAAACTAGAAACTAAAACCCTACGTGTTGTGGCTGCTTTTCATATTGAGGAAATGTAAATACGTAACTCCACATTTTGTCAGTCAGTAAATTGTCTTTCTCCGTCCTGAACTAAGTCACCACATGTACACAGAAATGAGCAAAACCACTAAAACTTCTCCTGACACTCACTATTTCAAAGATAAAACCCTCCACAGAAATGATATTTTTCCTAGAAATTCATGTTGTGTATTTGAATATTCTTGGTTCAAATTAACTATTTTTAAAAGGATTTGGTTTTCTATTCTCAAATAATTTCCATTACCTTATTCCATTGTGATTTAGAATTAAATTGCACCTTAAATTTTAAAAAGGAGTGGAAAGGAAAGGGATTAGAGAGAAAACAAAACAAAACTGAGTCGAGGTGAAGTGAGGATTCAATAATAGCATAATACTTGCCTGGCCAGCGTGGGGGAAAATATAGTAGAAAAAATGTGAAATACTGCACATACAAATTCCCTGTTTGTGTGATTTGAGAAGAGAGTTAATTTGGTGTAAAATATTTTTTTCCTTAATCTGAGATGCCACAAATGTTAATGACTTTCAAACACTTTGCGGTGACATTCTCAACTCTTTCAGTACTTGGGAATCAAATAATTACAAGAGAAGGCATTTAACAAGTCAAAAAGGCAACACAATGCTGTGAATAAACATGAGAAAAAGGACTCCTTTACGAGGATAAAAAGAAAATAATACTTTAGGTAGGCATATTAGTAGAAATTTAACAACTGTCTTTCTACTAGTTTCTTGAAGAATACCCTCAGATATTATTTACATTTATATATGCTCATGTTTTCACCTAAATTGCTTAATTTTTACAAATGGCGGTTGTTTCTTTTTATGTCTTGCCTAATAATGAAGTCCCTCAGTTTACTTGAAATGAAATTTCTTTTTCTTAACTATGTTATTGGTATGTTATCTCTTTCAAAAACACAAGCAGGTGTTTTGCAGTACCCTAATGGGGAGGGATGACTGTTTTCAAAAATTTCCTATTTCTTCCATAATCTGTAGTATGACTTTTCCTTTGTCTTTTTCTTTTCCGTGATGTCTAATATCTCAGTAAGTATACGGAAATACCAAGAGTGTATTTCCTATAATTCCTGATAGAATAGAACCATTTTGTGTACCACCATGAATTGCCCTGCAATAATTTTCCTGTAACCGCTTACTTGTTTTTTAGTACATGTTCAAGTTCCCCCTCCCAGCAAGTCATGGAGCTCCACTCTGAAGCGTTATTTTTGGACACATAGTACACGCGAACAGAACAGAAAAGATTTGAAGCTGTGTTAGTCAGCTTTTCATCACTATGCAAAAATATTGGAGAAAAGCAATATATAAGGAGGAAGTATTTATTTTGGCTGATAATTTCAGAGGTTTCCATCTATGGTTACTCAACCTTTTGATTTGGGACCCATAGTGAAGCAGTACATCATGGTGGGAAACCATGATGGAGGAAATCTCTTCACAAGATGGCCACCTGGAAGCGAAGGGAGGAGCAGCTAGGGTCCCAAATCTTCCTCAAAGGTATATCCTCAGTGATCTAACTTACTTTTACAAAGCTCCATCTTCTAACACCTCCCCCCACCTCTCAGTAGCACCACAAGGTGACTAAGGAGCCTTTAACTCAGGAGATTTGGGGAGAAATTTAACATCCAAATCATGACAGACATTAAGACTTACCCCAACAAATCAAAATATTAACACCATATTTGGATATTACTATTAGAACTGATTACCAGAATATTACAATTATGAAATTTTCTGCAAGAAAGTCTTTTTTAACATGACTCAGTCTTTCGGGGAAACGTGATCCTAGGTGAAACTCAAAAGCAAAGAAGGTAATTCTCTGTAATTCTCTTTATACTGGGACACACTGTTATGCCTACTATGGTAATTCTTAAGTCCTCCTACAACAGGAACTGATATCATTTATTTCAGGTCCCAGCTACCTCTGTGCTTGGCATAGTTTCCATTACATTAGAACCACTATGTAAATCAAAGAAAATATAAATCAATACATACATGTTTAGGTTGTAAATCTTTTCACTTTCTTTGAATATCTGGGCCCCAAAACTCATAATTATCTTACATGGAACAGATTCTTGCTCCTTAGTAGTCAGTCTAAGGAACACTGACTATCTTATTACCAAGACACAAACTTTGTTTCCTTCCTTCTTATTACAAATGAGGATGTGACTTCTTTTAGATTAAAACTCACTCTCTGCCTTCTCTGGTACCCTTCCTACCTGTCTGATCACAAAATTGAATTATCTCTCCCATTCTATTGGCTCCTATCCTACGGCACTTAAATGTACCAAGGACAAGTTCAACTTAAAACAGAACACGTGTAAAGAGACTAACAAAATATTCTTCTACTCCCAGCTCCTCCAGCTACAGTTTAACTTTTCTGCTGTGAACATCTTCACACAATACTTTAATATGCTGCTTCTACTCCCTCACCTCGCATTCCTGCCTTTTTTTGATGCAACATTACCCCAATTCCACAGACCGTGTCCCCTCAACTAAATCACGAGAGACTCAGTGCTTGGTGTTGACTTGTATGGACACCATAAATTCAAGTCCTAAGTCATCCTTTGCTACTATTTGACATTGCTGATTGCTTCCACTTTTCTTCTCTTTGTCTTCCTGAGACTGTATTTCAGTTGTTGACAAACTACAGCCCACAAGCCAAATCTAACCAGTCACTTGGTAAAGTGGGTTAGATTTTACTGCAATACAACCATGCACTTCCACTTAAGCATTGTCTATATCTACTTTAGTAAAGGTGGCAGTACTGTGTACTTGAAAGACACCGTGAGAGCCCCCCAAGCCCTGTCATATTTACTGTATTCCTGCTGCAGAAAAAATGTGTTGGTCTCTGTTGTATTTCATGAAACATTTTTAAAACTCTCTGTCTACTGCAACTTGATCTCTTCCAGTTAACGATCTTACTGAATCTTTTAAGAGTTTATGATTAAGATGTGTAATGGTTGCACACTGAGAATTCTTTTCTTAAATCACACAGTCGCTGTGAAAGTTCCTGAATGTATGTATGCATCTTCTCTTTCCACCTGGCCCATATTTTAATAACTCCCAAAAACAGTATGTATACCCAGCCCAAACATCTCTTCTGAGCAACTGCTAGCATCCTCCCATTTCAATATGCTTTAGGCTTCTAAAATTCAGTAAACCTCAAATTGAATATACCATCTTTCTTGCTCTCCTGTGTGCTTTTCCTGTCTTCTGTCTTTTGTATTCTGATTGGCTCTGCTCAGTTACTTGCTACATAAACCAAGTTTTCATAATGCCTCTTTCTTGACTTCCATCTAATCTATGAGAGTATTTTTCTATCATCATACTCCAGCTCTTCATTTTCTCTAATTTGCATTACTTCAAAAGCCAGCTCTGCAATCTTGCTCATCTCAGCAGTGATCATGGCTCACGTGTGTTTTTCTTCCCACCCGCACCCACATCTCCCTATCCTGCACAGATGCCCATATTTCTGTTGCCCAACTTGTGGGCCAGACTTCTGTTTTCTTCATAAAGGATTTTACCTGCTTCATAATTTCTCCTAAACTCTATTATTGTTCCTCATGATGGTTCACCATTTTTTTTCATTTGTTCCATTGCCACAGTATTTTTCACAGTCCATTCCCTTCATTATATTCTAGTTTATAAAAAATAGAGATTGTGTCTACCTTCTTTGATATGATAACTCAGCAAGGGGCATTATATTTGGCTCAAACAGAGCCCACACTAATCTTTGTGGAGATGGGAAGGAGATCTGCGGGTGAGGGGAGATGGAAGGGCGGGGAGAGGTAGTAAAGGTCACAATGTGCAATGTACACGTGCCGATATCCCAGGATAACTGATTGATACAGAAAGAAAAAAAAAAAAACTTTTAAAATATTGGCATTAATTCAAGGAACAAACGGACTGTAAGATTTTAACAATTTGGAGACTCATTTATACCTCATATGTTGTCTAAAAAAGCTAATGAACTTTAAGACACTTTAATATAACAAGTAAACTTTTTTTATAGTCTCACCTTTAATTCTTAAAATACATGAGCCTGTGTGTCATGTGGCATCATTTTCCAAATGGCCAGCTCTGAATCTAAGCAGTGTTGGTCTGCAACTTTTGCTGAGGAAAGACTTTAACCGAGAACCACCCCTCTTCCTGAGGGCACGTGCACATGGTTCTGGGGCACACGGAAGAGGGACAAACTATTTTGGAAGGTGGCGCTACACAATAAGATACTGCAATGCAAAAAAGAAAGAAAGAAAAGTCAGTCAGTAGCCATGAATTTAAAGGTAATAAATCTGAATTTTCCAACAGCAAGCATGACTGTATATAATTGTTGTTTTCCTTTTTTAAATTTCATTGTCTTTAATTAGTGTATGTTGGGTAAATGAAATATATCTTTCTATGAATCTTCAGGAATAATCAATCAACAAATTACCTCATAGTCATGGGAAGCATTTAATAAAAAATAATTTAGTATTCAAGCAGAGTAGTTAGTAGTAATAGATTTCTCCTCCATATGGGAAATTTATATATAATCTTATTATCACTTGTCAGCCAAACGTGTTTCCTTAAATCAGAAAGAATTCTAAACCACAAGACCCTTTACTTTAGACTGAAAAAAAAAAATACAGGTCAAGTTACAGAAACATAAGACAAAAAAAAAAAAAACTTTGTTTTTCTAATTTTTATAGTTTAACCAAATTTCATGACTTAATTTAAACCTGGTAAAATAAGGACATGTAGTAAAAACTGAGACAGACTCCTGATGGTAACAAAGTGGATAGACATCTAGTATAACTTGTTCCTGATAAAGAATTCTCCATTTACTAAAGGAGACAGAGTGAAGCATTTCTTGGCAAATTATACGCTCTCTGTGCTGCTGCCAAATAAAATACTTGAACAAGTGCAATTCTACATCCTACGCTTGATGCGAGTCTAATGTCACTATATTTGGAATGAAGCATTGCTCAAAACTTGGTAACAGAAATGTTTTTGTTTTTAACAAGTCTCAACTGTTTCTTTTCTCCTTTATCTCTTGCAAATAGTAGACATCAGATTCTCATGGGAAAAAAAAATCTGAAGAGAATCAATTACCATTTCCATGTCAAATTTCGTCTGGGACCGACCAGGTTAGAGCTATCTACCAAGAGAAAGCCTTAAGCCATAAAACATATTTGATCATTATGATTTTAATTCATACAAGACATCCCAAGAAATATTTTGTATCCTAATGACAAAAAAAAAAAGGAATCAAAACTTTATCATATTAATCCACATTTCTACCAGCAGAATGACAAAGCGTTCGAGGAATCCGGATTCTGCTGCTGAGCACAAAGACAGCTTCAAGGCAGTGTTGTTTGCTTATGCGTGACAATGCTCCGCAATGACAGTCTGATTTTTGTTGTATGCTGATATGGTCACACTGCTCTTCACTTCAGGAAACAGCCTCACTTCTTAGTGTGTCACAGAAAACCAATATTCTTCTGCTTGGTCTTCAGAGTTTCTAAGATTCCACCTAGTAAGGCCCTTTCTTCAGCCCCACAGGCCTGGTCAGTGACTCAAGAAAACAACATGCATTTGAAGCCAACGTGGAAGGAACACAAAATAAAGTAAAAGTATGTAAGTTGAATAGCTACATATAATTGGAAAAGCACACATTTAGGAAACAGAAATTTTAGCTCCATCCCAGCAAAACCACTTGGTAAGTGCAGC